>VYZQ01030398.1:0-41783 GCA_013400655.1 Mystacornis crossleyi
ATCTTTAAGGTCCATTCCAACTCTAAACATGTTTGACCCTAAACATTGTATGATTATATGATATGACTGCTTTTATGCTAGGCTGTCCCAGAATGAGAGACAGGGGAGTTAAGTAACCCTCAGTGCAGTTCCTAAGCACGCTTCACTTTCGAGAAAGGGAATGTAGGTTTTCATGTTGCTCTGGAGGAAAGCACTTCTTGTACATTGTCCACCAGTTCTGCGCTGATGTCACAGGAGGAATTGTGGTAGGAAGTTAGGACACTGGATTCTGTGTATCAGACTCCAAGAAAACATAAAGTATGTAAACATTAGTTTTGTCACAGAGCACATGTTGCTGACAACCTAATTACAAGAGAAATATCCCAGAGAAAAAGCTGATTAGTAACCTCTACACGGTGGGGAAACATAAAAGTAATAAAGAATAGTTTTGTAGTTGAGATAGCTGTGGTCTCAGAAAGTGGGGAAATCTCTGCCTGCCTTCCCTCACAAGTGTATGGGTTTAATGTATGGAGGTGCATTAGTCTTGAAAAGAGGCTGGATGAACGGAGATAACCACACCCAAATCTTGGTGCCAGACCCAAGTTTGATCATTGTTTGCACAACTCCGGGTTTTCTGTTTTGGGCCTCAGAGGTCTGTGCTGCTCAGGCATGCCCAGGTCTGAGTTGCTGTGTGCCTTGCACCCATTTCAGCACTGCATCAAGAAACTGGGCAGCTCAGGGCCAAATCCCGCAGAGCAGGAGTAGCTGGGGGGCTGCTCTGTGGCCACCTGAAGCATAGGGCAAGCCTGTCACTGAAAGGGAAGAGGCAATGGCACGGGAAGGGGCTCAAGAACTGAGCTGAGTTGAAAGTTGAACTTCATAACTTAGGAGGGAGGCAGGAGATTCCACAGGGAGAGGGTGGCATTTCAGGCATGTTCCTTCATTTAGGCTTCTGTGTCAGGCAGGCTCCGGTGTGAATATTCTGGAGGGCTTTGACTCACCCTCTGAAGGCCTCTAGTCCTGCCCACACAATGTGTCAAGAACCTGCCTTGTGCTAGATTTTGGGTTCTGTTTTATCACCACAGGCTTCAGTTTGTGCCACTTCACTACTAGACCTGAGGGGTATCTAACCCACAACGTTAGGTTGCTGAGGAACCAAAGCCTAAACTCATCAAGGCGTAGTAAATAATGTGTGAGAGTTTTACCAAAATCCATATAGGAAGTGCTTGTGAGACCGCGTTTTCATTTCCTCTTTCAGATTGAGTGCTCTCGCAATAAGTAATGCTGCAGAAGTTACTGTGCCTGGTCTGCTTTAGAGACTCCCTTAGCAATGCTCTCTGCCACGCTGTGAGGAAGCCTCCATTTCGCTGAGGTGTCTGTTCCTGGGAAAGTAATGACTTCACCCCCAGGCTGAAATGTGTCTGGGCTACCTACCTGATTTCCCCTGTACTGCCCAGGAACTTGGGAAAAAGCAAATAGGCACATCCCAGTTTTACCAACACACAGCTGGCATCTTGACCACATATATTTTTCCTGCCTCCCTTTGAAAATGATACCAAAAAGAATTAGGCTCTTTTTTCACAAAATAAGCATACTTCTTGTGTGTTGTTTATGTATCTGGGGCAGTGGCTAGATATAAACAACAATTAACTTTATTTTGTGTAATTTAATGATCATCTAGGTCAGAAGAAAGGCTTGTAGGGGTAAATACAGTGGGTGTCATGGTTTCTTTCCTGAGCGCTGGACATACCATACTATCCGAGGCCGACCAAAATCAGAGCTGAGTGAATCTGAGAAAAAAAAGGAATCAGGCAGGGGGACAGGAACAGCTCCCTTCCTTAATCTCAACCCCCTTCCTACCATCAGCAGTTTTCTCGTTTCTCCAAGAGGGACAGAAAGCAATGGATTAAGAAGAAATGTGACTTTTCATTGTAGATTAACCCATGTCAAGACCCTGGGTAATGTTATTTTACATAATTTTGTATAAACCCTTAGTTACCTGTGGTTTAAGACTATTTTTTGCTGTCAGCCTACTTCTCAATGCAAAAATAAATTTTAAGCCTTTACTTCACTCCCATAAATATTTTCTACAACAAAATGCTTGTTTCTGAAAGACGCTGGTAATGACTCATAATGAGTTTTTTAAAAAGGAGAAGCAATATATTTTTCAATGTATTAGTTATTCTCTCACAGCCAGATGTTCCCCTTCATTGCACAGCATGAAGAGGTGAAAAGGAGCAGAAAAACTGCAGTAAAAATGACAAAAAAGAAACCCCAAAAGCCAACCCAACAAACAATCAAGGATCAAGAGAAACAGGTCAGGTGTCAATTTTACACCTAACTTCGGAATTACCTACTCATGCGGAGTGCATGGAGCTGAGGGTCTTTTGTTGGAGTTCCAGGTCTCTTGGAAGTGAAATGATGGCTCAAATGCATGAAGCATGTGTATTACTGAGAAAGGTCTCAAATAAATAAAATTCAACTATTTTTGGGAAGTTATTGGGTCAAGATCATTCAGGAAATGTAGTAGAGGGAAATGGGTGGAAATCAAGACATGTTAGAACATGTTTCTTACTCTGTGGATTTGTTTCTTTGTTGAGTTCACTCAGTTCAACCGTTTATGAAGTATTTTACAGATGGATGCACTCTTTTCCAAAATGCAAACTACTTAGCCAGATGGCTTCACATCTGGATTAATCTCAGCACAAAACAGAGAAGAGTAGTTGCATTTTTAAGTATCTTCTCTCTGTAGCAGACCTAAAATTGGTGATGATCACGAAAGACATTTATATCAGTATAATTTGCAAATAGTATTTATTTCTCTACTTCTGACAGTTCTGTGTTTCTGATGGAAACATTTCAAAATGTTTGGGTGTCTCATTTGCTTTATGACAATTGCAATGGAAACTTACTGCCTGATTGCTTAGGCTGGTATTGGGAAACCCAAACCCAGTTAAAAATGGACAAATAGATGTTTAATGTGAAAATTAAGAAACAGAAGTTCTCACATAAGCTGGTGATGCACTGAAGCCGCTTATTCAAAATCTTGTCTCAAACTAAAAAGAAGTTTGAAGATTTTAAGAAGATAGGATTCCCAAAATGCCTTCTGGGAGCCTTCCTTACCTTCATCACTGTTGATAATTAACCGAATCAATTTCATTTTATAGGGAAAAGAAACATATTAATTCCCCAGCCTAACTGTGCAACACTGCTCTGCAAGCTTTGCATCTGCAGGTTTACAGCATGTTTACATAGGCTATATTCTTTTTATATTTTTGGCACAAACTGCCTTTCATAAACATGTAAATTATCTTTTTGTTTCCTTTTTGCTTTATCTTGTAAATTATTCTGTTGATTTTTAATCTTTCTTGGAAGCAATATGACTTTATTTTGTAATGCATTGTACTGTCACAATGTTAATGTGGACCAATTCATTAGCTGTCTTCAGAGAGTTTCCATCCTGCAAGGAACATAAAATTCGTGGCTTTAGATCTGGATCAGGCAGTCTGTTCCTACCGTTTCATGGTTAGAGATGGTCCGAGATGGTTTCACTGAGCCCAGAATATTTGCTGAAAAGGACTTGGTTTCCACTTCTGTGCCTCAGGATTTCAAGGCCGCTTGGGAAGCCAGTGCTGATGCCTCTGCCTGAGGACCAGACATTCCACTGCACTGGTCATCCGGGCCCCTCGCGTTCAGCGTGGGGGCAGCTCTCCTGCTGTGCCGGTGCGCTTGGGCTGCTTCAGGAGAATGGAGGAGGAGTGCCCTCCCTGCAGTCTGATTGCCTGATCATACAAAGTGGACGACCTCCTGTGCCAATGGCTCCTAAAGTATAGACCATAGACGCTTGAAATCCTGAAACTACCATCACAGCTTTGCTTTCAGAGTTGTGGTGGTAGTTGTGGTAGCTGGAAGTGATGAGAATCTGGCCAGCTCAATTCGTCTGTGCTGGGAAAGGTGGGAGTCTCAATGTCTATGGTCCCTCCACCTGCTCAGCCTCCTTACACTGGTAGAAGAGAGGACATATATACTGATGAAATGATCCTACTGATCAATCCTGACCAGTGCTTCAGAGGGATCCTCACTGAATGACAAGAACACCGTCTAGACCAGTGCTGAATCAGTCCAAAGTACCTGCCTTGGGTTTTTGCACAAAGTCAGTTAAACGTGCGTACTATCCTCTGTAAAGGCAGGGCCATATTCCAGGTTCCAGAAGAATATCCCAGGTGTTGTTCCTGCTACCAGAGAGTGAATCGCAGGTAGCCATGCCGGGCAGTTGTCGATCTGCTCTTTTTACTCCTCGGACGCATTGAGCTGCTGGGCTGTGCCGTGCCATTAGCCCCTGTAGCAGGGAGGAGGCAACTGCAGGAGCAGCAGAGTGCAAAGAGAAAGCTTTCTGCAGCCTGGAGGGTTTGCCTCCCTCCCCCATCTTCAAGGTTTTTACATCTGCTCCCATAGTCACCAAAGAGAAAGATATACCAACTCATACACCAACCCACAACAAACCCACACAGGCAGAGCTGCGAAGCTCTCACCAGGAAGCTGACTTACGCTAAACCTCTCCACTCTTTCTCGTCACTCTGCCTCTGGGTCTGCTGTCACTGCTGCCTCCAGATGAACTAGACTCAACTGCCAGGACTACGTTGGCCTGTATGCGCAGGGCTCTCTGGTTACTTTCAGAGCTTTTGGTTTTTTGTCCTCTCAATAATACAGTTGTTCTAATCTGCTAAAAAAGAAGTCTGTCTGAAAAAGCCAAGAACACAGAACACCACTCTTCTTTTTTTCTTCCCCTGTCTCGTCCAGGATAGTTGACTTCCGTAAGGTTTATTTTCAACAGCCTCTTTCAGCTTCCTGCCTCCGGTGAGTTCATTGCGTTTTCTTTTTTTTGTAGAAATCTTAATGTGAATTGATACTCTGAATCAAATTCAATACATTCTGTTTTACTTTTTTTAATTACTTTTATTAGTAAATTTGTGAAATTGCTTCACGTAGTCAGTTTTACTTTTCTGTTAAATACCATCTGTTAAATGCTCAGTATTGAGATAAACAATTAAACACTGGTGTAGATCGTTCATTTTCTGGATTTTCATTTGTTCCAGAGGTTTTTTTCACTCCAGCATAAAAAGGCCTCATATAAAGTAGAAAGAGATGTGTGATAGGCTGTGCCATGACAGTTTCTTCAATGCTAATTGAGATAAGAAAAATGAAAAAATCTGAATTACTCTCAAGATAGTGGATTTGATTCTGATGCTCTCTTCTGTTGTATGAACTATGTACCCAGGAGTGATAGACGTGCAAATCTGCAACACTTCAAGGGATGGTCTTCCCCATTTGTGCAGTACATCATGCTTATGAGAAAACTGTTCTGCTTCATCTTAAATATTCCCAAGCAAATTTAGGTGAAGATTTTATTGTGAGAATTTGAGAAATGAGTTCTTAGGACTGGAGTATTTTTAATTTGCCGCCATATCTGTGGTTGGCTCCAGCTCCAGCAGCTGCCTGGCCTGCTGGGTCTAACAAATGCCTGTGCCACCTTCTGAGATGGAAGATTTCCATCTAAATGGCCACGTCTGTAACTCTTTGTGTTCAGGTCACTCCCACAGCTTCTTCTCTGCTTTCTGAGCCAACTGTGGCATGCTTATGGTGTGGGGTCCCCTTGCAGAGCAGTATGTGTGTATGTATGCATGTGTGCACATGTGTGCACACCCATTTCCAGATTCTGCTCACACAGCCTGCATCTTACAATGCTCTAGTGGTGATGGAATGGTCTTGTCACATCGCCAGTGAGATGCAGTTAATGTGAAAGGTGAATAAGGATAGAGCACACTGAGGCTGGAACCATCTCTCTGACACAGGTCCCCACAAAAAATCTGAATGTGGATTTAAGATTTTCTAACTTCTCCTTTCAGCTGTGTTTCTGCCTGTGGATGGGACAGGAGTTGAGCTGTGACATCTGGAAGAGGCCAGCTTTAGCGAGGGATTTATCCTGAAGAAAATACTTGCAGAAGAAAAAGGTAGGGTCAGATAAGTTAGTTGTGAACAGGCACGTCTGTCAGCAAATTTGCGTGTCTATTGCTATTGGAATAAGGTGGGATGGTGCTTTATATGTTGCTGTTTCATATTTCACATTTTCAACCCCACCATTTAAATCAGTGTGTGGTGTGTTTTCCAGTAGGAAGGACCATATATGTATACATACTTGACTTTAGAATGGGGTTTGATGTAATTTTTCAGAGAACAGTTTGAAGATCTATCATATAAATGAAGTGAAATATACCAGAGAAAGTGGGTACAGACGTCATGTGAATACCATGTCTGAGACTTGGGCAGGGTCGAAAAGCCACGTGTGCACTTGCTTCCTGCTAAGTTTAGAGAGTAGGCCTTAGTGCGGCCGAATACCAAGTTTTACGTTCCCTAGATTAGATGCTGCAAACCAGGAAATATTATAGGTTTGTAGTTATAGAGAATTGGTGTTTTTATAAATAATCTATACTTACTAAGTTCCAGAGCAAAGAATTAAATTTTTAAAAGGGTTTGATTTTCATGTATAGCAAGACACAAATTCATAGGCCATCAGCAGGGCAACATGGCTGATGTAAATTACTGTCATTTAATCCCATTTTAAGGTAATTTTACTGTGCTAAAGCAGTGTGAAATCACTTTATAGCAGAAGAGCATCAGGCCTCAAAATTGATGCTAAAGTCGCATCACTGGTAACAGCTGCTAGTGCCACTGATATTAGGGAAGTAATCTCTTCTACAGTGAGGGGCAAGCCATGTAAATCCTCAAAGAGGTAAGTGGGTGATCTGCAGCATACCCAAAGCACACAGGAAATGAGCAGCCAGTGTGGTGGCGGTCTCGCAGGCTGCGCCCGTTTTGTAGAGCAGTGGGTCTGCACCAGCGGAAGCTCCTGAGGAGCTTTTCTCAGTGACGATTTCTGATAATCAGCCGGGAGGACACCCAGGCAGGGAGATGAAATTCTGCTGTTTCTCCTCTTGCTTTTGCTGTGCAGTTCTAGATGTATAGTAGCAGGTGGGTTAGGCACTTTAATGTTAAAGATTTTCTGTGAAAATTCCCTCTTCACCCCCCTTTTTCTTTGTGAAATGTTGGTGCTGTGATTCTATAGTTTTCCCTAAGAAGCAGTACAGTGTTACTGAGTCCACCATTCAAGTGATTAATTTGATTGACTGACCATAAAATCAAAAATTACAGATTTTTCTGTAGTGCTTTTGATTATTGTTTGAAAAGAGATAAAAGAAATAAC
This sequence comes from Mystacornis crossleyi, assembly GCA_013400655.1. Lineage (NCBI taxonomy): Eukaryota > Metazoa > Chordata > Aves > Passeriformes > Timaliidae > Mystacornis > Mystacornis crossleyi. The sequence continues at coordinate 7,241 of VYZQ01030398.1, forward strand.
TGTAAAACTTAGCTTTTTCAAAGTCTTGATGTAACATTTCAAACATCACACCACACAGCTTAACATTATTCCCAAATTAGGTTCTCACTTTTTGGCTAGTGGTGTGTGGTTTTATTAAATGCTCAGTTTTCAAATGTTTCCATGCCATGACACAGTTTACAGCTGAAAAATATTTTGAGATAACCCCAGCATAGCAATTAAGAAAGGAAGTTGGCTGCAGCTGTCTCAAGACCACTATTAAAGCATTATGGCCTTAAAATACTGGACAGGATCACACAAACACAAGCAATGCAACAACAAAATTTGTGGGCTGTAGTCTACCATTAGCTCTTCTCCACAAAACCAAGGAGAGGTTCATATTTGCTTAGCAGAAGTTAGTTGTCCTTCCATTTTTATGTCAGTGAAGAAATGGCAAACCTTCCCAATCCACCAGAAGGATCAGTGTACAGTGGAAGGGGAGACTTTTGGAGCCTGTGAAACCTCTGCAATGCAGCAGTGAGTGCGAGTACTGGAAGTCATGGCTACAAAACCTTGGTGTATCAGGTCTAATAGGAGCAGCTGGAGAAGTGTGGGGGAGCAATAGTCCCAGCAGGCACGGTCTGTCACTGCTGGCAGGGTGGCTGAAGGATAGCTGGGAACATGGTCTGAGCACTTACTGCAGGCACGTATTCCTCACAGAGCGGGTAGGGGAGTGTTCTGTGCCCGGCCTTGCTTGTGGCCGTGCCCTGTGTTTATCGCAGACCCTTATCAATCCCCCCTGCACAGTTGCCTGCTGCTGCATCTGCGCTGTATTGCTTTCTCACGAGGAATTGCGTTTGGTCTTTGGTTACAGACACCAAAGAGAAGTGTAAATTCCTAAGGGATGAGGGTGGGGCTGAACTGGCGTGCTTCTCTTTACCTGACAAAATGCATGAACCTGCTGGAAACCACACGAGGATTCTGCTACAGTTTGGGGATTTCCCTATGGGGAGCCGTGGTGATCTGTCACATAGGAAAGACCCAGCATGTGCTGGAAAAGGAGCAAACACCTCTCCTGGCAGAAGCTGGTGCAGTGGGCTGTGGTTATGTACTCTGCATGGTGCAGCTTCTCACACACAAGTGGGAGTGTGGAGTACCAGTAACTGACACTTGCCAGCTTGAGGTTGTTGTACCATCTGGTGATACCACTCCTCCTCATGAGTGANAGTTTTTAAATTCCCATCTCTTTCAGGGGAGTTTTAATTCTGATGAAAAGCCATTGGGTAAAATATCTCTGAATTTGAATCAAGTCCACCAGGATTCAAAAATAAAGCATGGGAAATGTTCTCATAATGTTCAAACATCTCTCTCCTAAAATATCTCTCTTTTCGTAAGTGTGATCATTTTCATTCAAAATATGTAAAAATCAAGGAAATCAAGGAAAACTTTCTATGCTTCCCACTGAAGAACTCTGCATTAAGATTTACCGTAGCGTGGGGATTTGCATGATCTTTAAACCAACTGAAAGCCAAGTAGATGTCAGCTGTAAATATGAAATGGCTTCTTAAAATACTCGGCTGAAGAATGAGTGAGAAGGATTTATGTATTACTTTTGATTGTACAGTCTTTTCTTCTCTTAACCTGTTCCATATGACCCGCTGTTGTCTGCAGTATTACATGTTTTATATAAAGGTGGCAAGAGATCAAAGTTGTAATAGAATCGGAGAAAAGCAAAGGAAAACAGGCACTAAAATNCCCGGCCTTGCTTGTGGCCGTGCCCTGTGTTTATCGCAGACCCTTATCAATCCCCCCTGCACAGTTGCCTGCTGCTGCATCTGCGCTGTATTGCTTTCTCACGAGGAATTGCGTTTGGTCTTTGGTTACAGACACCAAAGAGAAGTGTAAATTCCTAAGGGATGAGGGTGGGGCTGAACTTGGCGTGCTTCTCTTTACCTGACAAAATGCATGAACCTGCTGGAAACCACACGAGGATTCTGCTACAGTTTGGGGATTTCCCTATGGGGAGCCATGGTGACCTGTCACATAGGAAAGACCCAGCATGTGCTGGAAAAGGAGCAAACACCTCTCCTGGCAGAAGCTGGTGCAGTGGGCTGTGGTTATGTACTCTGCATGGTGCAGCTTCTCACACACAAGTGGGAGTGTGGAGTACCAGTAACTGACACTTGCCAGCTTGAGGTTGTTGTACCATCTGGTGATACCACTCCTCCTCATGAGTGACAGTGTGTTGCTTTTGAAAGTGAGACTGATTTATGTCAAAATATAGATAGAACTGGCTCTCCTAATATAAAAGCGTGAGACCAAGACCCCTATGTAGCTAGGGGTCTCTTTTGGTTGTCTCCTGTGCCATGGTCATTGAAAAAATATGAAACCTCTGAAACTTGCAAGACAACTGTTCTTTCCTTTCACTGATAGGCATGCCAGTGGACACACAGTCTTCAGCTTGCCTTTTTTTTTTCCATCAAATTACTGTGCTTAAAAACTGGTAAAGACTTTGGATTTCAAAGTTACTGAGCTACTGATATACTCCAATATCTATTAATTTATCTATTAATTATTTATCTAATTATCTGTGAGCTTTTGTTTTTCTCACTATAAAAATATATTATGAAACAGCTGTTGTAAAAACCCTTCATGTAATTTCTCTAGTTTCCATCAATTTAAATGCAAGTTTTTAAATTCCCATCTCTTTCAGGGGAGTTTTAATTCTGATGAAAAGCCATTGGGTAAAATATCTCTGAATTTGAATCAAGTCCACCAGGATTCAAAAATAAAGCATGGGAAATGTTCTCATAATGTTCAAACATCTCTCTCCTAAAATATCTCTCTTTTCGTAAGTGTGATCATTTTCATTCAAAATATGTAAAAATCAAGGAAATCAAGGAAAACTTTCTATGCTTCCCACTGAAGAACTCTGCATTAAGATTTACCGTAGCGTGGGGATTTGCATGATCTTTAAACCAACTGAAAGCCAAGTAGATGTCAGCTGTAAATATGAAATGGCTTCTTAAAATACTCGGCTGAAGAATGAGTGAGAAGGATTTATGTATTACTTTTGATTGTACAGTCTTTTCTTCTCTTAACCTGTTCCATATGACCCGCTGTTGTCTGCAGTATTACATGTTTTATATAAAGGTGGCAAGAGATCAAAGTTGTAATAGAATCAGAGAAAAGCAAAGGAAAACAGGCACTAAAATATATATTCTGCTCTGGCATATGGTTGGTATGAGATATAAATCAATATAAAATCTGACCTACCAGGTATAACTTGTGCTAATTCCAGAAAAAAAAGAGAAGAAAGCATGTTCCTTTGAAATTGGGTTTTAATCATAACTATGCATGAAACGTAGGCAGTTTGATGAAGGCAAGTATGCATGCCCATTTATTTTATCTCATTTAATCTCCTACAATTAAGGAATTCTAGAGAGGCTGCATGGTGAGAAAAAAAATTCCTGCTTGTACTGTAGATATGTATTATCTCTTATTTAATCTGTGTGCTGGATATAGCACATGAATACCGAGTCATGGCATAGACTGTGGAAGGCAACTCCTTTTTTTTTTTAGTTTATAAAACAAATCAAAAAGATAAAAATCATAAATTACAAATGCAGGACAACTTACGATAATTTTATGTTTTGTATCGCACCTGCTACTTGAAAAGTAATTGAAATAATTTCTAAACAAGCTCCTCAAATTTTTAACATTTTAATGTACATATGTGTACAAAATTTAAGAATTATATTAAAGATGGCAGTTTCCCACTGTGTGAAATCTAGACTATGATTTTAAACACTCTGATATATACAGAGACAAAAAAAGGGGTTTTTTGCTGGCAGTCCTAAGGGATAAAAGCTAAAATTATCAGTGAGTTTCTGTGTTACAAAATAACTAACCACCCAAATTATTGTTGCTTCCTTTGCCAGCTTTGCTCATTAACTTCAAAAGTTTAATATTCATCACAGCAAAATGAACAGTGAAATGCAGTAAATATGAGTTCTTCCTAAGTTAAAAACAAATCAGTACGTTTTAGCAAGAGGTCATTATTGCGAACTGTTTGATCAACTGAAATATCATTATTACTACTCAAAACACCTGTACATCTGACACTTTATTCTTATCACAAAATATACTAAAATAATCTTCCATGGAACACTGGCTAATTCTATCCTAATATTTTCCTCCTCCACCTTTACCTCCCACTGGAATCAAACCTGTGCAAATACATAACTTAATGATTAACACGGAGAACCTCCTTCTTCTCCCGCTGATAGTAGGGGGAGAAGATCTGGACTTGAGAATCTCCTTATTTTGTGCTAGGCATTTTATAAAATCAGAGCAAAGTTAAACCTGAAGAGACTGCTGAAAGTAATGTTGGAGATCTTGCAAGGGATCCATTGAGAAAAATGGAGAAATGGTAGGGCAATTTTTTAAAAGACCTTTTAACATTGAGGAGGGTGTTATATCACCTGTATGATTCATGTATTAGCTTTTAGCTACACTGTTACTGTTGATTACTTCGTAGTGTTTAAGGGAGCCAGTCAAGAAGATCAGGCAGTGTGCAAACAAGGGAGAGGAGTGCAGTCCTACCCCAGCTTAGAGCCAAAACGCGCAGAAGCCAGCCTTCCCCACTGCAGTGGGCTTGGCACAGGCTCTGAAAGGGGGGGAGAAGCCCTTTTGCCTGCAAGTGCAAGTGTGTATATGGAGTTGCCAGTTTATTTTAACAATTTATCATGTTGCACATCTGCAGGATTTAATATAAACCCATGCATCTTCTTAACAACAAATCATCGTAACATATTGTAAAGATGTGTCTAATAAATGTAATGGCTGCATACACAGCAGAAATGTAATAGTTTACAACAGGTGACTATGTAATTTTATATGTAAAACTCTATCAGTTAGACACTTAGGTTATTGCAAATCGCCCTTTAGCACAGAAGTGCTAATGTGCATTCATGGGTATGCTCGTGTGCGTACAAATACACATTTGTACCTGTATGTAGACCACAGTCATTTCGATAATGCATCCATTTGATGGAAAATATGTATGCAGATTTTCAAATCATGGTAAGATATCTTGCCCACAATATGTTGTTTCCTACAGCAATCTGTAGCAATGGCTTTTGCAAAGAATTAATATCAATGTGTCCATATGTGTATATGGACATACACACATGCATGTACATATGGATGTAATTTTTTTTGTACGTGGATGTATTGATTCATTATTGAAATAGTTAGATTTTAAATATACACTGATATATTTTCAATATTTTTGTGTATCTATATATGTACATATACACTTCTATGCATCCAGTCTAGCAAATAATGCATCATTCTCTGAGAAATTACAAAATATTATATAAAACTAAGAAATTTTAGTTGTGTATGAAAGAGAAATGGATACTTCATGATGATTATGCACTTGTCTGCAGATGGTAAAAAAAAGAACAAGCAGAAATAGGAGTTTCTGGAAAGAAAACACAGTCATTGTTGAAGGTTGTAAATAAAAGAGTACTTCAAGAGCCAAAGAGTATTTCAACAGCCAAAAAAATTTGGGGAGATTTTGGAGAGTTAAATCTATAAAAAAAACTCCTACAAAAATATGTTGTAAATGTCTTTTTGATTTGTCTCAAACTTCAAGAAAATTGAACTGTGTTAAAAAAGGATGCGGCATGAAAAATTTGAAGCGGTTTGAGGCCCAAAGCTGCAAACATTTCCACATGTCAATAATTCTGCACACACAGTAGTCTGATTGAAGTCAATTACTTAAATATAATGTATTTTATATTATCAAGGCTTCAGTTTGGCTACAATGCCATTAGACTTGCTGAGAATTTGCTTTTGACCTGTAAGTCATTCTGGTAGAAAAACTATTCATAGGTATATGTGATAAGCACTGCAGTCAGCACGCAGCACTTATCCATGTTCGTCTGCAAGTGTATCTGTATCTCCATCTGGACCCAGCAGTAGTTCTATATCAGTGTGAATATATATGTACGTGTCTATATATATGTGTATATGTGTGTGTACGGAAACAGCGACTGTGAGGGAAGGCAGACGGACAGATGGTCGATGAACTTCTGTGCTCGAACGTACACACGTGTGACATTTGCACACCAGCTGCTCCATGTACGGCTGTATCTGTAGTGAAACTCAAAAATTTCTTCTCTGTTTAAGAGCAGAGGAGAAAAATTAGCACAGAGAAGGATGAGAAAGAGGTGACATAGCCAATATCTTGCAGAAGGAAAATGCTAGGCTTGCCTAACTTCAGGCATGACATGCTGCTCCATTTCTGATGACTTTGAGGATATTGGATCAGACTGAGAATGGTTTATGAGCTGATCTTCTGTGAAGGGATTACTTTCTTACACTTGATTTCCCCAAATTTTAATTTGGAGAGGAGGCAACATTTATACTGAAAATGGATCCCTTTTGAAAATGCCCCATGATGACACGAATGCCACATAGTCCGTAATTTACCGTGTCAAGCCATAAACGTGGAGAAAAATTACTTCAGACTAATGGCTTGAATCTTTAAGTGGGTACTTAGAATTGCCAGATCTCACTGAGTTCTCCTTAGAGATTTAGGATCTTGGATCAGTACATGAGAGTCTTTCAGGCTTTTTGTTAATTTCTGGAGTGGTTCTAGTAATCTGTGCTCATGTCTAATTTGTAAATTGCTGAATCAAGGTGTGATTAGTCACAGCAAGAGGGTTCTTGAAGATAAAAGAAATATTTCTTTTGTCTAATTGGATAATTAGAATGAGAGTTAAATAGTTTTTCTCAGCGACTATAGTAAATTGAATAGATCTTTAGATGTGTCATAATCCATTGCTTATAGATATATATTATTATAGGTACTATAACTAAAGCAATGAAATAGCAATTTTTAAAAATTTTAAGATAGCACATTAAGCAGTTTTATATGTGTAAATAAATATGCAGTATAAATAAATGTGCAGTGTGTGAGCATATGTGTAAATATGTCCATTTTGCTACACAAAAACTTTCATCCCTTTACTAGGACTTCACATCTCATTTAATCTTGTAAATAACACTGGTCTGTGTTTGTTGTTGTTTTATATCAAGATTTCACATTCTCAATATGAGGGAATTTCCTTTAAATCTGGTAATGTGAGTTCCCTTGCTAATAATAAAGTTGACAAGATTACTGAATATTTGATCATAAATCCTTCTCCTCATTTGCAGTTGTTAAAACTGCCAGAGAAAGAAACTGAGATATTTTCAGGTGTTGTCTTGATCCAGAAATGATTTTTTTGCAAAGGCTTCTAAGAAAGTGGTTCTCTATTTTCTCAAAATTTCATAAATTAGAAATTAAACCCAAAATTTAGTTGTTGTTCTTTTTTTCAAAACAAAACATTGAAATTTGAAAACAGGAACCGGATTCCAGTTTTGTGAATAAGGGAGTGAAAGAAAAATTTCCAAGTTTTTATTATTTATTATTCCAAGTCTGCAAAATTTTTTTTTTTAATTCTGGAAGGAGGTTGTTCTCAGATGACAAGACATCCTGGCTTTGATGTTGCTTGCATTTCTAACTTTAGAAAGGCTTTGCAGAAATGATTGTACTTAAGAATAAAATATCCATATAAAAGCTCTCATCCAGGCTTCTAAGCATCCTTTCAATTCTTTGAAATATAAAAGCACACGCAAAGATAATCTGGGAATTAATCCATCAGTATTACAAATATATCAGACAGCTGAAGTATTCTGCCAATGAGTAACCTGCCATCTCGGTCTTGGGCCAAAGAATAGAGATGGCCCCTGTGGTAGCTGGCTTGGGAAGGGAATGGGTTGAATGGAGATTTTTTGGTGGAGTAGTCTGGGGAAAAGCTGCAGCACCTTGCAAAGGTACAGGCTGTGAGCCAGTTCTCCTTCATGGCAGTGGTGCCATCACTGAATGCCACTATGGACTGAAACGCTGACACTCTCTGAGGTGGTGGGAGGCTGATCAGCAAGACAGGGCTATAGATCAATATTGTCTTAAAAGAAGTTAAAAACCAAGAAACAGCTAATGCAAATGTCAGAGAATCAGCTTAATGAATGCATGATGGGTGCAGCAAGGGGTCATTTGCTTGCAGACCAGCTGCAGTCTCCAGACGGACTGCAACTGATGGATTAGTTTTCAGGAGACCGGTGCTGTGGAAGCAGTCTGGAGGTTTCTGTCTGAATGGGGCAAGTACACCTCATCCACAGAGCTGAAAACAAGGTAGAGTGACCTTGACAACCTGGTGGTCTAGCAGAGCATCCACATGGAGTCACAACATGTTGTGACATGGAGTCACAACAGCCACGGTTTCTGTGTCACAGGGGCTGTATCTTCTGGGTGCTGTCACTAAATAGGCAACAGCATCCCTGCCCTGTCTTGATTCCTGCCAGCCTTCCTCCTCCTCCCTCTCCTTTTGCTTGCAGGAGTTGTTCCCAGGCCCTGTCCGTGCCCTGCAGTCCCCACTGTGCCCATGGAGGTGAAGGTGTAAAGCTGCACACTGTTCTCGTCAGTGAGGGTAGTCCTTGTGCCTCTTTCCTCTCCTCGACGGCCTATAACTAAGGGATGCAAGGAGAGTTCTTACATATCTGTGGTGCAACTGGAAGGAGCAGTGGTTACAATCAACACACTGGAGAAGAACTGTAGGCACTGTTTTGCAGACCCCACTTCTGTGCGAGGTGGGACTTACAAGAGTAAAGTAGGTAGGCAAAGACAGTATGTACATTTAAGCATTGCACAGCAAGTGGAAGTCTCTCCAGTGGTTTTCAACCTTTTCTATTAGTATCAATATTTTTATTTCCTTGCTATGTCAGGTCTCGTCAAGAACTAGTATACACAGTGCTCAAACTGAAAAATTAGCCTGCTGTTACCCTGTTATAAACAGGGGCTCCACTGAGATGTAATGGAGGTAGGGAGTGGATAATGGCAATAATAGTTAGCATGTTAACTGCTTTAACTCTCTGAAGCATTTTGTGATTGCCTGATCTAAAAAGACAGTTGTTTGCCTGCATGGCTTGTTTACGTATGAGCTAATTCCATTCAAATTCCAGCCTACCTGAGGGTGTACTATCAGTATCTAAGATAGGTTTTGAAATTAGAAATTCCTGACAGTTTTTATTTTCCCCTATCATAAGATGCTGTCCATCCCCTGGAGATGTTTAGCCATTACGAGTTACGCTCACAATGATCTTATAGTAGATGCCAGAGATATTCTTGGCATAAATGACAATCCCATTTGGTTCAGTTGATAAATTTACCCTTTTTGATACAGCAGTCCTGCTTTCCTTTGTTGGTAGTGCTCTTTCAACAAATACCATATTAGTTTTTCATGGGATGTATATTCACTTGAATCCTCTACCTGCAAAGAGCTCGGTGCTGCTGTGCTCTACTTCCCATCCCATTGCGGGTTGGTAACCTCACTCACCTTCTCCGTATCGTATTCAGCCATGATCAAGTGTGAGGCATTTTACCTGCATGAGATTGCTGAGGTGCAGGTCAGACACTGCCAGAGAGCAACTGTTGTAAGGGCTTCTTGTGCTCACATCGTCGGTGAAGTCCGAGGTCTCTGTAACCACACACTAATGCCAGGGTTCTGTATTCCAAAGACAGAGGGAACAAAACCTGACATTTACTAAAGATCACTATTCAGCATGACCACACAAGAATAAGACATATATTCTTATACCTAATGATTTTATAAAAGTCTTACCTTATTATTTAAATAATATCTTCTATTGTTATGAGCAATGAAAGCATAAACCAAAAAAAGCATAAAAGAAGATACAGGTTTATGTATTGAATTCCAGATACAAAATGAACTTAATAAAGTCAGTAAATTTTTGAAAATCAAATTGTTGGCGGAAAAAAACAATCCCTCAGTACCTTAGACTCCATCTCTGATCTGTGATCAGAAGGTTTTCTGCGGTCTTGTAAATGGTGTAACACACTGCACTGTTGGACCAAGACAGAATACAAGAGAAAGGGACCAAAACTTTTGAAAATATTTATAGAACTGGTTGTATACGGAGGCACAGAAGTGCTCAGTACTGTCATTAAAGGACACTGCTTTTTGTTGATATTTAAACAAGTTTTTTCCATCTATTGAGGTGAACTTGCGTAATTATTTTAATACAATAATACTGCTCTTTCCACGAGGCTGCAACAAGGACCAGCTATGTGCCTAAGTAAAGACAATACTTCAATATGCACATATGTAGTCCCGCTTATATGTGGAGATACATGAATAGTTGTGAACAAATGCAAGATCAGGGCCACTGAGGGCAATTTGTCCACAGGATCAGAATATGGACCTTGTTATATACCAGGGTTTTTTTATTATTCATTGATGGAATGTAGAACAATATAATTTGCTTTGAAAACAATTCTGCACTGTCACAATGGAATATTTCAGCTTTTGTTACTGCCTGTCAACTAGCCATATTCACTAATCCTTAATATCTCTTTCAGTCTTTAATAATCTATACTGGGTATTTCTTTCAAAAGAGCCAGTATAACTGGACCTGGTAATCAACAAATTGAATGCCAGAACAATCCTTTTATCTGTCTTTCTTTGTTTCAGCATTTATACAATTGCAAAAATCATGCTTTGGACATCCTTATTTTCTCCCACATTCCAATATGCACAAAATAATGAACCTGAAGGCACTAAGGACTACTCGCACCAAAGAAATGTTTGTTCTGAAAAGGATACTTGGTATGTGGAAACTTTCTCCTGAGAGTATGCAGCTTCGTCTGAATAGGACGCTATTGTCTTTTGGTGAATTGAGGTGTTCTGAAACTGTATTGCTGACCCAATTTTAAAGTAGAATACTCTGAAAGAGAGATTAGGATTCATGTAAGAGATTGGAATGGTCATCCTACGTATGCTTTTTGAATTTTTCACACATGTGTTTTGTAAACGTCTTGTTTAATTTCCTTGAGAGCTTGTTTGGAGAACAGAGAAGGCGAAAGGGTGGAGTCAGACCTAATGAATCTTTAAAAGCAAATTTTCAACTGCTGCCACTAAAATTCACGGAGCAGCTTGTTTCCCGGCAGCCAGGAATGTTGTGAAGCAGCCTAGCCTCCATCCCACTTCCTAGAAGCGAGCGGTGACGGTGAGAGCGCGGTCTCGCTGGCAGGCCAGGAAGCGCCGTCTGTTGCAATGACTCCCGCTGCTACCGTAACTCAAGGACGCACAGGGCCGGCCCTGCACACTCGGTGCCACCTCTATAAAGCAGCGTGCTCCGGCCACGCATGTGCCTTCAGCCGGGGCACCTGGCGGGAGAGGGGCAGGTGTGCCAGCAGCACAAGAGGAGGTAGGGCACGGCCTCACTACAAAATGAAAGCAGGGCAAATAGCAGTTGTCAGTGCCTGTAAAATGTTCTCTCTAAGCTCATCTAGCGCTTTTCCTTTGTTTTTCCCCCTTTGTGGAGTAAGCCAAAGCTTGGAGTGTACTAGAAATAGAGGGGTGGGGGGTGGGGGTTGTGGTGTGTTAGGGCACTGAAAGTGGAGAGCGTTACAGTAAAATATGGTACATGCCCGTTGTGGCCATCGTTCATTTCTGTGCAAATAGCCCTCAGCTGTGATGCCTCTCTACATATATGAAGGAAACAGAAATATATTATTTATGTAGCAAACACATGACATTTTGAAATTATGCAGTGATACTTTCTTTTTAATTACTCTTGTTCATCAGAACTAATTTGTCTTCAGTTTTGCCGTTAGTGATTTTCAGAGCATCTTGTGTGTCACCCTGTGTGAGCAGTGAATCTTGCACACAGCTAGTGGGGAAGAAACAAATGCTTTCAAAATAGGAAAATTTGACTGAATGCTGGCAGGAGCTCAAAAGCAATTACATACTCTGAAGAGTGCTCTTAGTTCAGTTTTACAAGAGAGTAAATGCCAGGACAGTTATATCCCCTTCAAATGAAATTTTAACTGGAGCAAGCATGGGTAGTGAGGCTTTCTTTGGCTTGTGCTTCTTGATTGTTGTAAGAAATTTGTAAGGAAAAAATTAAACTCTTTTTGGGTATTTTTGCTGTGGATCCTTAATTGCTTTTGAAAATTGTTCAGGTTCATGTGACTTGAGATTCACACCTGAAGTCTTTGCTTCCTCGTTGTCACAAGTGGTTCTGTGTTACTGTTCCATATAGGATTGTTTAAATAGTCAAACTGGTTAGCAAAGAGCTTTTTTTCTCTTGAGTACCTCTAGAGAGCGTGGGTATATTTTCAAGGGAATCTGAACTGATCATTTAAGGATTCAGGATTCTGTCAATCTTGGTGAAACTCAGAGGCAGGAAATATCTCACAGCTTATTAGTAGCAGTTATACCAAAGTAAATTCATTTTATTAGTCTTTAGACAATTCGAGGGAGAAAACAGTTTGTGTCAGTGGAAAATGGCAATGGTGATAAGACTCTTAGCCCCTGTGGAGCAGCAAGAACGTTATTTATGTGAATGGCTGTTGCACATACAGCCAGCTGGGAGAAAAAGGCAAAGTTCATCATCCTCAGTAAGGGATACTTGCCATGGCTGTCCAAAGATGTGTCCAGGCATCTTTATCTTGATGAGGAATGGTTTGTTCTCTGAGGGTTATAAATGTTACATTTTATTTTTACTCTTCCAGAAACATCATTTGACTCACTGAAGATTTAAAACCGACAGAGGCATGTGGGAGAAAACGGAATTTTAATCTCAAGTGACAGAATCAAGTCATAAGAAGTAAAGAGATCTGGATGGTTTCTCACTAAATGAAAGTTATATAGAAGGCCTCTAAGACCACTGTATCTCTCCATCCCACTCCTGCTGCACAGAGACGGTGCTCGGGGCCTTGGACATTAATAAAATGCTGGATTCAATCAAGTGTGTTCTGGTGGGAGACTCTGCAGTTGGGAAAACATCTCTCTTGGTACGTTTCACCTCTGAGACTTTTCCAGATGACTACAGACCCACCGTATATGAAAATACTGGAGTGGATGTCTTCATGGATGGTGTACAGATTAGCTTAGGTCTTTGGGACACATCTGGCAGTGATGCCTTTAAAGGCATTCGCCCCCTCTCCTACCAACAGGCGGATGTGGTATTAATGTGCTACTCGGTAGCAAACCACAATTCCTTTCTGAACCTGAGGAACAAATGGATCAGCGAGATCCGCAGCCATTTGCCCCGCATCCCCGTCTTGGTGGTGGCCACTCAGACTGACCAGCGTGACACGGGTCCCTACCGTTCCTCCTGCATCAGCCCGATAGACGGAAAGCGGCTCGCCCAGGACGTGCGAGCCAAAGGCTATGTGGAGTGCTCTGCCCTCAGCAACAGGGGGGTGCAGCAGGTGTTTGAATATGCCGTGCGGACAGCGGTCAATCAAGCCAAAAGGCGGAACAGGCGGAAGCTCTTCTCCATTAATGAGTGCAAGATCTTTTGAGGACTGTCAGCAGTGGTTTTGCTCATGTTTGTTCTTTCTGTTTTCTCACAAAGATACTGCAGCAGAGAGAATGGGAGGTGAATCAAAGGAGGGCTCCTGGCAGGTGCCTCTTGTGACACAGATGTGCTCTTTATCTGATCCTTTCCCCTCCAAAACACATGGGCGCTATCTTGCAAAATGAAAGGTGCATACCCTTATTCACAAGCCTGTGTTTGGACTTTGCTAGCCTGGACTGGAGCAGGCCTAGCCTGGAGATCTGCAGATAACAGCTGTACTGATTTTGGTTTTGTTTCTGTCAATGTTCCTCAGGTGCTGGTTTGTCTGCGTCTGCATTTATTTAATGACAAACTTCTGCCTGGATCAACTCCCACCTCTGTCCGTGTGGATTTTTTTTAACTTAAGAACTTAGTATGTAAAACCTGACCAATGTGTATTTTATTTAGAGGACTCTTGTATATATTGTTGTAAAATCCCAAAAATTTGTTTTAATATTTTGGAGGTTCTTCCTTCAGCTAACCACAGAAATGAATTGTCCTATCCATGTAATAAATGGCCTGCAGGCAAGCCTGGCACTTCTTAGACATGCCTGAGTCATTGCATCACAGCCATCAGTATGTCCAGCATAGGAGTGATCAAAACTTAGTGACATTTGACAGCTGTCCTGCAGTTTTGTGAGATTTGTTACCTTAGTATTGTTCCTCAGCAACATGGTCAAAGATGGGAAACTAATCTGATTCTTCCTAGACTTCACTGGGTTACAACCTCAGCAGGGCTTGCAGATGGAGTTGGTTTATACATATGGTTGGGCTGGCAGGAATGATTCTGTGCTGCCATCACCTCTGTTGTCCCTGCTGTAATTATGGAGGCAAAAGATTTCAGTCTCCAGAGATGGAAGGTATTTTTTCATGAGCACTTAAATTCTCACGTATTTTTAGTCCACTTTTTTTTTTTAATCAGTGCTTAGTGAAACCAGTCACCTACATTAGTAAAAGATTGTGTACAGAGCAAGGTTGAATGGGTGTCTTTAGAATGGCTAAATGACTTTTTTTTCTGAGTTTGCATGCTAAGTATAACTGCCTAGGTTGTATCCAAGTAAGACTGAAACAGGCTTTGCACCCTGAGGAGCCTGTCAAGTCTCAGAGTCAAATCCGGGTGTATGTGCTGGGGCCAAGTTATCCTCCTGCACAGAAAGGCAGGCTAAAGAGATGGAAACTTCAGGTGTGTAAGAGAACTCTGCTAGAAGATGAAGTGGGCTCAAGACACAATGCTGTACATTCCTTGTGAATTGCGGTGGTTTCCTCCTCCTAGGATTATCTGTCCCCTCTGTCTGCACCCTCTCTTAGGTCTTGCAGATCTGTCTCATACCAAGAGAATTTCTTAGTGCAGCAAGATTTTCTTTGTCCCTTTCCCTGTCCTTCAGCTAGCTCATAACTAACCTTTGAGGGGCTTATAGCATGATGCCATAAAAGATGGCACATAGCACAGTAGGATTATCTCACCTATGATGTAGGCGAGCAAGTATTTACATTGTGGGCACCTTGAATACCAGTGGGGCATGGAACATCTGGTGTTGTGATTGTTCCACCAGTTTCTAGACTGTTAAATATTTACCACTCATCAACCTGATTGTAAGAGAGGTTTCTGATCTTAAAAATATCCTCGTCTCATATGAGGTTTTTATATCAGCCTTAAATCTTTACGAACTTCTGCACCTGAGTACAAAAGACAAGGACTTCTGTCACCACCCATCTTTCCTGAATTCTCTTTTCTACTTCTCGTTCTCCTCAAGTGTTGATTTGTTTCTGAAACACTAAAACTGACATATTTGTAAAAGAATCTGAATGGCATTGTACTTGTGTAGAGTTATGCAAGTGGCCAGGTGTTTGAGGTCCTTGGTTAAAAATCTTTTGGCTTTTGGGAGAAATGCTTCTACATGTCAACTTTTGCAACGCCTCCCCTCTGGGAGTCTTGTATAGGGTTTTGTAACCCTATTTAAAAGTAGCCATTGTTACTCTTTGAACATTAAAGATTGCATGCAAAACGTCAAGTTACGGATTTTCAGATCTGTTACAACTGGGGACATTTTTGTTATGTTCCCCACTCCACTAATGGATTTAATAACTAGTTTCAACTACTTTTAAGGCATATTTTTTCCAGAATGCTCCTTTCAATTGTCTTTTTTTTTCCTCCGTGAGTTAAAGTTTGTTTATAACAGTTCGTGCTGACATTTTTATGTGCTGAAGAGCAATAATTGCCAGATGAGAATGCTGTGTTGTGGTATCTGCCACAAAGTGCCACATTCAGTCACCAAAAGGCTCCACAGAATTGTTATCACAGACGAAGCCAGATAAAGATGTGCTCCAGAATCACACTGTAACTGAAAATCTCATCTCATCTGTCTTAGCTTCCTGAAGCTTGTTATGGTGTGTTACAAAATGAAGAAATTGATGTCTGCTGCAATTCAGTGAAGCCAAGTGGATACAGGACAGACATGAAATTTATGGATGGCTTGATATACTCTTGATTGTGCATTCTAGAGCCAGTGCAAGGTGTGAGGCCACTGAAAGACAGCTGATTTTTAAAATTAATTTGGAAAGAGTTTAAAGTAATGGGGATTTTGGTTTGGTGCTCTGTGAAAAAAACGGTTCAGATTTTCACAGCCTGGTTATTTTCAGATTCTCAAAGCTAAAAGGCACTTTTCACTAGGAATAAACTGTGAAGCACATATATTTTAGTGTCTGTAATTATGCAGTTTCTCCTGAGCTATAGAACTGACGTGCTTAAAAAGTGTGGCAACCCCAATACAGAGGTTGAAATCTAGACACACCAGAACTCAGATGAAGATTTGGCCAAATGATTTATTGGGGTTTGCAGCTTGCACAACTGCAACCCTGTTTTCTGTGGTGGGAACAATGAGGGACTGCCGAAGTCTCCTGCGAAACCCTTCCAGGGTGGTTTTGCTTGTGTTTCCTTGGGTAACAGGGTCCCTGGGTACTGTTTAGAGGTTAAAATCTGGCTCTGGTACTTAAAATACATTTAAATGACACATGAAATTTCCACTTCTTTTGCTCTGAAAAACAACGAAACTAAAAAGTGTGCAGCCTTGCCTCAGTTGGGTGAAGCTTTCAGCTGAGGGAAGAGACCTTGCTCAAACATTCTCCTTCTGTCTTCTCAAACTGATAGCTTTCAGTTTGTTATTCTGTTGCTAATCTTATTTTTGCTTGCTATTAAAATAGGTTAAAAGTTTTTTTTTAAAAAAGAATTATTTTAAACACAGGTTTCCCAGGCTTTTAAACTTACTTGATATGCAGCATACAATATAAATATTTTCTACAAGTAAACAGTAAAAATATGTTTCAAATCATCACTCTTGCCCCTCTAATTTTTCAGATGGAAAATTTTTCGAGCTTTCTAGATACAATTGATATTATTTTGCCTGATATTTGCAATTAACAGTTTGCACGTTACTGTGCAATTTTTTGCGGGTACTCTGCAATTACTGAAGTCTGTGAACACAAACTAGCTGATGCTTGTGTTAATAAAGAAAATGTGTTTAAGGGACTTTATATATGGCACCATTATGAAAGAAGTCACCAGAGGGATCAGACATGAAGGAAAAAGAAACGTCAGCACTCTTGACATCTCAGCCTTTCCTGTGTTACTATGGCATTTGAGTGAATACAGCCATTAGAATAATTTCTAATAAATGGGGCAATCCATGTCTTTTTAGCACTTTCTCATAGTGCTTTGGTTGCACACAGCTCAGGTTAATATGAAAGGAATAAAAAGCTTCATTTCAGAACATCAGAATGCTTGTCTGCTCTTGCCTTTGTGAGCAAGTTAACTACCTTAACTTAATTAACTTAATTAAAAGGTAGTTCAGCCCCTTAAACAAGCCAGATATGACCACAACTAGGTTAGCCAAACTCCCTTGCTCTGAAACAACAGAAATTAATTTTTGTCTCTGGATGTGAGGAAACATATTTTATGTCTCAGAGATTTCCTTCACAATGGTAAGAGCAAAACATCCTGACTAGTTATCAGTGTGTACCTGTCCTAGCTGACCTTTATGCCCTTCACCTTGTGCTCTGAGCAGGCAGCTATTGAAAACAAAATTCAGGGAGAAAACAACTTCTGTGTGTATCTAGGTGTTTATATTATGTAGTTGCTTAACTACAGCTGTGGTGGCCTTCCCACTGGGCTGGACCTCCTACTCCACTGTGATGTGCCACTGCAGCTGCTGCGTGTCAGCGGGGTCTGTGTCCCTCGTGAGGCAGAAGAGCATCACCACAAAGCTGCCCTGTGTTTTCAGGAGGACAGAAGAGATGCTCCTCGGGATTCCTCTTATCTGCATCATAGGCAATTGCCTTGCTCTGCAAACAGCTGGCCCTGCCTCAGTCAGACTTCTGTCACTTGCAGGTGGCCTTGCAGTAACACATTTATTTTGTGTGCCATTTCTAAAATCAGTGTCGGTGTCCAAGTCATTGGTTTCTGCAGCCACTCTTGTACTGGTAGCTGGGCTCCAGCTGCTGCATTTTGGAGGGGGGAGGAGTGTCTCAAAGCACTGAGCTAAACCTTGTGGCACATGCCTTCCTGAGTGTGGGGAGCTGGCCTCCAGCCTTGCGTGAGCTGTGAGTCAGTTATTAGCAAACAAAATAATAGCTATTGCTGCCTTTTTGGTTATGAAGGGAATGAGTGACACGTCTGTCTCAGGTCTTTCACAACCACCCTACACAAGGCTGGCAGGGGGGTTTCTGTCATTGCTGCTCTCGCCCTGGCAATGATTCATACAGGGGCGGGGCAGCGGGGCAGGGGCCTCGGTGTGGTGGTGGTTGTTTCTGTCTCTGGAAAAGAGGAAGGAAACGACGATTGGTGTCTTCACTTGGTGTGAGGTGCTCACTCACCCACGTCCGCAATGTTTCTGAGAAGTCTCCAGTGGGCACCAGCTCCCACAGGCCCCCCAGCAGCTCCGGACTGTGCCTCAGAGGATGCAAGCTGATCTGGGACAACTCTCATGCCAAGACCTGGGCATTTCCTCTCACCCCCTTGGCTGCCTTCCCAAAATGCTCCATTGCTGTTCGGGTACCACAGAAGGGTGAGACTTTTAAAAGAGATGGCTTTGCTTTGAAAACCAAGATCCCTTGCAGATGTCAGCTGCCCAGGATGTGGCTGTGCCTGCCACTGCCTCTGTAGCTGTCTGCTAGCCACAGTCAGGGCAGTGGTGGCCGAAGCTGCACGGCCAGTCTCGGGGTGAGAGAGGAGAGACCCAAGGCTGATACTTCTCAACCTGGCAGATGAATTAAGTAGAAGCAGCTGGAGGGAGATGTGTCTTATATGCCAAACCTCTTGTAACACATAAGCACTACTGAATTTTCTCTTTCTTAGAAAACTCAGGGTTTTTAATATACAAAATGCTTAGTGTCTTTCTGGCTATTGCATTATCACTTCCATTTATCTGTCACTGTGACACCAGATCTGCTGCTTAAGGGCCAGTGATGCAGTGTTCAACACAGCATATATCTGAGGAAGCGTTAAAGGTCACAGGATTCAACAAGAGACTAATTTAGTACTTCTTATGAATCTTGGGCATTAAAATGTATACAGATATTTTCAATTATTACCTTGTATGTCAAATTAGTGCTGGTATCTGATCATAAAGTTATTGACCAACTAAACCAGAGCTGCAGCCTTGGCTTGTAATTAGGGCTTTGGCTTAGACAATGAACTTTGCTGTTCAGTCCCTCCCCCATGGGGCAGAGCTTGGCCAAAGCTCGATCAGGTCAGTGGGGAGCTTTTAAGTTTAACCAGGCTCTGGGCCAAGCCTGTGTAAGCCTGCATAATAAACTTTTAGATACACAACTCCAAACTGACTGTTGGTGTGACCGACCAGTTTAAGATCAGTTTGACCTGAATGAGTTCGCTTTGCCTGAGCCTGATCCCCGTGGCTGTCTGGTGGATGGCAGGAGGATGAACTGCAAGCATGAAATGCTACTACACAAACACACTGGATGTCCCTGGCCCCACTTCTGCAGCTGGGGGACACTGGGTAAGCCATGGCTCTGGTGGTCCCCCACACGAGAGGGACGCATGGCAGTGACCTTTTTTTAAAGTACTTTCAGATCGGTCATGAAAGATCTTGGTGGGTACTTTTGCATTTGTCAGGCCTGTCAGATGTTCCTGCTGACAGATTTCACCTGCAGCATTTGCTCTGAATGGGTCTGTAACGCACGTTATGGGACTAGGGCTGTCCAGCATTTCAATTCACTGAAGCCACAGGGAGTAGGTACACATAAGGGACAGAAAGAGAAGGGACAAGATATAATGAAGAATTAATTGCTTTACTACTTTAACAGCTTGTAATTAACATAATGCCCTTTTTAATTTTACAGAACATCAGTATGGGATGAGCTAACATCTCGTTCATCAGTGGTATGTTTAGAAATCAAATTCTTCCTGAGAGAGTTGTGCTGAATGCTGGGAAGGTGAAGTAGAGAGAACGTCCCTCCATGGTTATTCCTATCCCTCTTTTTGGAGCATGCTCTTACATTCCCTGCAGTGACTGGACTCTGGGCTGGATTGATCTCAGTGTGTGCAACAGGAACACGTTGTGATGGTAAAGATCAGTGGCTTTTGTGATGGTAAAGATTCTTTTCTGCAGAGGGAGCAGTCAAGGGTACTCATATAGAGTCTCAGGCTCACAATGCAGTACAAGACACTACTTAAGGAGATTAACTCAAAGAGAGGAGCATCTGACTCTGCTCCATGTCTTCCACAACTGTCCACCTGGCTGCCAAGAAGACCGATGCACTGCCCTTGATTTGGAGCGTTCTCAAGTTTTTGGTTCTCTGTTGTGCAGGGATATATCTCTGTTATTTTCCCCTGAATATCCAGAGACATTTAAAGAAAATAAGGCATCTTTACTGAAAATATTTCCCTCTTTCATAGCTGACATGTGCTTTTGGCTCCCACTACAGATATGTCACAATTTAACTTTCAGTTTACAGATGAAAGAAATCCCATGAGTCTTGCCGAGCAAAAAATTGCAGCTTCCCAACCACACCCCATGAAGAATAGCTAGTTCTGATGCAGTTGATCTTTGCAATAGGTGACAGCCAATGCTGATGGAGTTAAGTCTTTGTGAAACTGCACAGAAGAGACTGGAGGAATATCACTGCATCATATATTAAATACCTGAGTGAAATGGCTTTGAGCTGAGAGCACAAATAGCATATGTATAGCATTTGCTATACAAATAGCAAAAGAGATGAGTTTAAGAAAGATCCAAGCCAGAAGGGGTTGGCTAAATGGGTTAAAAGACTAAGTCCTGATTGGGATCTGGGACAAATCACTCAGGGATGCTATTGAACAATCCAGAATTAACAGGGCATTCACCAAGCATAGAATCTTTGACGTGTGCAAGGTAGTGCTCTGGTATGGTGCCTATGACAGAAGAATAAAAACAATGGGAAAACTGAATGCTAAGGCAGGGTGGCATGAAAAAACCCTGCCTTTAACTTCACAAAATCAGTCTGCCGAGCTGCACGTACCATGACAAAAATGAGAAGCTATGGGAGTGCCAGGCATGATGAGTGAAATATAGAAGCAGCAGTGAACCACATCATGTCACTGGAGTCTGCAAGCACTGAGAGAAGACACCTGGCATGGGAGGAGGAGAAAGCAAAAGCCTGGGAGCTCAGAGGTGCTCTTCACAAGAGCAGTGAACAAAGCTGCAGCAGGAGATGGGCCGAGTCAGCATGAATGTGAATGGAAATTACATTCATTTCTGTACCGTGCAGAGGTACGTAAGCAACTGCAGTGCTAAAGTAACCCCTGAAAAAATCCCTGGGCTGTGGAAAAAAAGTTGTGCCAGGGCCTCTGAGGACTTGCAGGTGCATAAGAAGATAGGGAAATAAAAGTCTTTGGCTGAACCAGGGGGCCCCAGAGCTGCTAGCACTCTGTGAAGGTGATGCTGTGATTTTTCTGGTGGGAAATATGGACAGTGAGACTCTGAAACACAACCCTGTGCTGTTGTTTGCCCTTGTAGACACAGGTTACAGAGAAATGAGCCACACTTTCTCTGAAGCCCAAAGGGAAGGAGGTGATGAATCAGCCATTTTGCTGGAAAGGTCTCCCAGAAGCAGCTGCCTGAGAAAGCCAAGCTAGAACCGAAACAAAATAGAGGAGCTGTGTCAATATCCAAGGTGGCAGCAATGGGTCCACAAGGCTCTGTGGACATCCCAGGGGCTGTGACAGGACCAGTCTGACAGCAACTGTCTAACACTTTGTGTGTTAGCCTGTTTTTTTGGTGGGGGCGGCAGAAAAGCTGCTCGAAATGTCTATGTCTGGCACAGAGCCAATCGCTGAAGGCTCTGACGATGGGCGGGTTACTAGGCCAATTAGACAGGTTGGTAACGCCTCTGTGATGACAAATTCAAGAAAGGAAAAACTGCGGGAAGTTTCTTTTCCCGAGGAGTGGTGAGCCGCCCGTGCAGTGCTGGCAAGGACCACGCAGCCGGGGCCGGCCGTGCAGTGCCAGCAGGGAGCACGTGGCCAGCAGCGAGAGACATGGCAGACAGTTCTCTGATGTGGAGCCCGGATGAGATCAACCTCTCAGCTGCAACTTACAGACACCAACTTTCTTCCAAGTCAGAGGAAAAGTGAGGACACGTGAGGAAAACCAAGATGGTGGCACCGAGGCCAGTGAAGAAAAGGAGAGGGAGGAAGTGCTCCAAGCGCTGGATCTGAGATTCTCCTGCGAGCCATGGTGAGGACTATAATACAACAAACTGTTTCCCTATAATTCATGAGGTGCATGGGGGATGCAGAGATCCACGAGCAGCCCATGAAGAAGAGTACTCATGCTGGTGGATGCTGAAAAGCTGTACTCTAGTAAGGAACTCGAACAGAGAGAGATGACCCTTGCTTTTGGAGGTAGAGGAAGAGAGTCCTCGCTTCCAAACTAGAACAGCTCATCCTTAAAAGACAAAACCCCATAAAATAAAATGACCCACGCTAGGCAGTTGTGGGAAGACTGCTTGGCCCACAGGAGGAATTCACATTGCAGCAGGTTCAGGCAGGACTGTTCGCAGTTCGCAGAGAACCATCTCCTGTGGGAAGGATCCCACGACACAGCAGAAGAAACTCTTTTCCTTAAGCGTACTGAAGAAAGATTTTTAAGAAGTGAGATACTGACCAAAAGCCCCTGTTTTGTTTCCTTGCACAGTCGATGGAAAGAGGGAAGGACTGGCAAAGAAAGGTGTTCTGAAGAATTGCTTTGGTTCTCAGTACCCTTTTGACTTTTAATTCTCTTAATAATAAATCTTTATGCTGTTTTAAGTTTTTAACTTGTTTTGTCTTAAAGTGTTGGGGGATTTTTTGTTTTTTTTTTCAATAATCCTTATCTCCACTCATGAAAATGAAGTTTTCAATTCCCCCTCCTCTATTCAGCTATAGCAGAGGAAAATAAGTAGTTGGATTTTTTTCCTGTGGATACCTGGTGCTTAGCCAGCTTCAAACTGTGACACACTTACCATTCCCTGTCTTGGCTGGACTGAGGATGAGGGGTGTAGAATACAGACCTTCGAGGGACATCTGTGGCCCATGTGGGTAGAGGTGCCTGAGCTAAAGCCACCAGTCCCTGAAGTGGGAAGCTTGTGCCTCTATTGCTATGGCACTAAGAGGTGGGTTCTCCTCAGTAACAGGTCCCACTTTGACCTGGTTTTAACAGGGTACAGTGGGCTTTGGGATTGGGCTGCAAGACAGTGAGTGTGGCTTGAGCACCAAAATTTTCAGGAGGAGCTTGCCAGGATAGTACAGCAATCACAACAAAAGGTGCAAAAAAAATTGAAGCAAAATAATCACAAGTTCATTGTGTGCCTCTAGTGTGTGCACAGCTTTACATGACAGCAAGCATCTGTGAGGAACTTTACATCCCTGCAAGCATCTTACAATTTGGTGCTCCCATTGGGATGTGAGTGAAGGAGCCATAGGTGGATCAGGCAGTGACTGTGGTGGACTGAAGTCTGCTCATCCTTGACCTCATAGTTATTGTGCAGGACAGAGGGAAAACAGGAGACAGAATCAGAGACCAGCAGGGTCAGACTCAAGTCTGCACAAACAGGTTTTCTGTCACTACTTCTTATTCACTGGCTGTGTAACTGAAGAGATCTGGTAACAGCTTCAAAGCATCAGCTAGGTAGATAGAATTGTCACTTACGGAGGGTAGTGCAGGAGCTCCATTTTTCTCTGTATGTTGAGGATCAGGGCAGGGGGCTGGTGCCAGACCTATTTGTACTCAACTGAGAGGCAGGAGATGTGGAAAGTACAGTTGTCATGTGCCTCATCACACCGGCTGGAGGTGTAAAGCATCCATTGTGTTGGACAATGCAGTCATATTTCTGCTTCTCCATGAGGAATGGAGCTTGGCCTAGGGAGCCAGCCTGTAGTACCATGCTTCCCACTGACCATGCCAAATGGTTGGACAGCAAAACTCCCTTGTGAATTGCTCTGCATTCAACTACTGAAGGTTGTCTGGGACAAGACCTACAGGACTGAGGTGTCTGCTGCTAATGTGGTGACAACATTCTTGGGTTTGAACGCATTAGGAACACAGTGTCAAAAGAGCAATATGCCTTTCTTCTTGCTCCCTGTCTGGCCAGTTTAGCACAGCTGATTCCCATCTATTTCAGTCCAGAGGCCTTTGCTGTTGATCTTCCAATATGTGCAGTACAACCCTTGCAAAAACATTTTCCCTTCACCGGCTGAATGCATGTGTGAAACAGATCACTAAGAAGCAGGTCTGCATCTTGTGCCTCCAGTGTGCTCCAGGCCAATGAGAAAGCTCCCTCTTGATGTAGCCAAAGTTGATCGAATTGCAAAACCGATTTAATCTGTCAGAGGTGCTGCTTGGACATAGCAAGGCTAGTCCCTTAAGACAAATATAAACTCAGACACTTCTACAGTGCAGAGAGGGTTAGGGTCACAGATTGAAAAATATCATCAAGCTGAAGGATAGGGATGATGCAGTTTGCATAAGCTGACACAAGATGGATTTTGTGATCACTTCTTCGTGCCCTTTGTAGGAAAGTGCAAATGCTTCTGGCAGTGTAATGAGAATTCGGTCACGTACATGTGCTTCAGGGAGCTCGAGTCTGAGTCAATTCCTGGATGATCCAACAATGCACAGATTTAGCATCAATGGCCACAAAATTAAGCCCGGAGTAAATGGCACAAACAGGAATAATCATTTTTTCTTTCACTGAAGTGTCAAGCATTTTGTTTAGCAAACTGTTTTTACTGGACCACAAACCTGCACTGAGTTTCAAATTCACGGACAGCTTGCACTTATTTCAAGGAATAATCTGGAGTTTTGAGGTGTATATGGCGTACTTAGGGGGAACTTAGTTCAAACATATGTAAAATAAGCTTACTTGGATAGTCTGCACACCTGCAGATGGGAACATCTGAAGAGCACTTAGGTTCATAGCTGTGCCAAGACCACTTTATCAAAAAGTAGTGAAGAACCATAACAGCAGCAGCAGTGATGGAGGCTCTAACAATGAGAGGAATGTAAGGATGTGGTTTGCTCTCAAGAAGGTCTTCAAAGAAGGTAGGAGGGGGAAGGAGAGGAGAGAGGTGGGCTGCTGTAAGCAGAATGGTAGGAGCTAAAGCGTAGAGAAAGGAAATAGCTGAGGCTGTTAAAAAGTGAAAAAAGTTACTGAGAACTGAAGAAAGCAGAGAGGAGACCATGTGGCTGAAGGGATCTTTTCCTCAGCCCTGCACTCCTGTTTTCAAAAGCTGTTGATGGTGTGGTTTGCAACAGAAGAAGGTATTTGAACAACTTATTCTCATGTTCCTGCTAGGAGAAGACCAATGTGATATCCCCACTAGGAATTCATTGAAAGAAAAGGGAACGTGAGGAATTACCTGCATTTGCTGGTCAAATTGAAGGACTCTCCAGTGAAGTCAGTCTGCCAAGCAGGAGAGTGCAGAAGGACATCTAAGGCCACTCCCAACCCAGCTCTCCCAGGCAGAATTAAAGGCAAAGTTTAATATGCTCCCTTAAAAAAAGCAAATTTGTTTTGTACCTGCACTGCAGCAGGCTGAGACACTCATCCATGGCCCTATGCTCACCTCCCCACCTGCTCCTCCCCCAAAATTTGTCTAGGGCACGTGGCCTTGGCTCAGGGGACTGTGGCACAGGGGATGGGGAGGCTGCCCCTTGGCCTGTGCAGCTCTGCCCAGGGCCAGGAGCTTGGACCTGTGCCCACAAGAGGTCTGAGCTCAGGAGCACGTGGAGTGGCTGTTTCGGTGGCACTGGGTCAGGAGGGCTGTGGAGAGAGGACAGAAAAACATCTGTGAATGCCCTGGGGCGTGGGCAGGCACCAGAACTATGACAGCCAGTGACACCAAGTGGCAGCAGCCAGGGCGCAGTTGTGTTTGTGGCCGTGAAATTGCTGATATTTTCCTTGGTGCTTTGGAGCCTGCGTAGTTAATACAAACGTTATGCAACTGGTAGGGTAACCCAAGGCTTAGTGGCCTTGGGTTGCTAAAGAAAAGGTTTTCAAGATACAACCTCACCCAAAACAAGTTTTGCATTTTACTTAGAAGCTTTTCACTCTGCTGGGACTGGAGCTATGGATTTGCTGCCTGGGTTTGCCAAGGAGCAGCCTGCCAAGCATGCAGTGGTCTCATTTGCCAGTTGAATGATCGGACTAAAAATCACCTTGTGCCTAAGATAAAGTGACACAGAAAGCAAGCCTTCAGAGCATATGCTGTGGACTGGCACTCTCCTATGAAGTCCTGCAGATGTTAGAGTGACCAAGTGGCTTGTGGTGGCACAGGGTCCCCATGGAATATGAGCTCTATATACCAGTGGGTTTTTGCAGGGTTTGCTTTTAGCACAACATTACTCTGAGCATAGCTTAGAGCAGAGGTGCTGGCCCAACAGGTGGTATTTCAGCATGTTTCAGATCCATGTGCCCATCTGTGTAGCACCGCAGAAGTATTGTCAGGAAAGAAGCATTTGCAGAATTGAAGAAATTTAAGATTAGCCATCAACAGCTGTAGGCAACGTGGTCATGGGCTGTGTTCTATCCTCTACTTGCAGGAGTGTTCTCGTGGGCTCTATCAGCACCAGCCATTTGCAGATGTGCAACAGTGTGGGTAGGAGTCTGCTTCTGCCTCCCACCCACTCCTCCAAAAAGCAAACCCAGAAGCGTAGCAGAGATAAATAGATACTTCTGATGTGCAATTCCTTTGGTCTGTTCCAGATATTGGTAAGGTGAACCATGCCCCAGAAAAACGTGCTGCTCAGTCTCAGCTGTAAAAAGAGTCTAAACAACTTGCTCAGCCATAGGTATCCATACTGTGACATCTGAAGGTGGGGAGATCCATTCCACCCTTGTCTACAGACACTGTGCACAGACCTCAGCACAGCTTCTGGGACCCTCCCTGCCTTTTTTGACATGGATCGGGTGAGTCCTGACACAGCTACTGCTGCTGTGATGCCTCTGTGTTGCAGCAGAACGAATGAAGCTGTGTTTCCCAGGGATCTGTGTCTCAAAGGTGGATGAGTCCAACTCAGATCATAGCTTTTTCACATTTCCATGATGTTTTTAAGATCTGAATATCTCTGAGGTTTTTCTATTGCTCCACTGAATTTAATTGAAATTTGCCAACACATGAACAGGTTATTTGAGAGAAAACAAGCAGAAAGCAATCACATCAACCTTGTTTTCCTAGGAACTGAGGTGAGTACAGTGATCACCTTATTTTTGTGCTTAGTCTGATGCCTAGGGAAAAATCTTTCCAAACGCCTTGTTCTGTAACGTAATATGTGATTGAAACACTGCTATTGAAACTGTGAGCAGATGTACAACAGATTTCTGCTTGCATTTACACCTTATTTTATGTTACAATGCCATCAAGAGGGACGGAGGCACTTGTCACAGTTACTATTTGTCTTTCTGAAGTTAATTGCACTTTAAAGGTTATTTTTTCCTCACCAGAGGCAGAACTATAAACTGCTAGGAATGACTTTGTGCAAGAAAGCAGCATAAATGTATGATCATCTATATTTGATGTGGGGTCAAATAAAATTTGTCCAAGGTTACAGTGTAGGATGTAACCAAAAGCATATATTCTATTATTATCTTCACAAGCTGTTAAAGCAGGTGGGGCAGTGCTCGATTATCTCCTACCATGATTCATCCTTGATAACTCTCTCTGGGGACTATCTCTGTTAATGTCCCATCAAGGACCCACCGTATGACTCATAGAATTACATCATCCCATTGTGAGATGCTCCACCCAGGGGGAGGAGCCAAGCATTCCCACCTGGATATGATCTGGGGTTTGGAACAGCCCAAGCAGTCCTTACTGGATTCCCAGAGGATAAGAACTACCACTGGACCTTCAGGTGAAGACCAGACCCTTCTACAGGATCACCGCTTCAACAGAACTTCAACAGAACCACTTCATCTGGACTGTTACCACCACCCTGACTAACAGGGTGTCACGTTGTATCCTAACTCTGTCAGTGTTCTTGTACTATTGTATTTATTTTAATTTTCCTATTAAATTAGAATTCTGGCCTGCGATCTCCCATTGGTTTGTTTTCAAACTAGTACAAACTCAGAGGAATTAGAGACAAAGATATGTATATGGGCCTAAATCTTTGGAGTTAAGCTTCTGCATCAAGATCACAACAGGGATATTCTGCCCTGTAGATTTGAGGCATTTAATCTCACAGCAGCCACTTCAGAGCTTTCCTTTCAGGTGGGGTATAAAGTTAGTTGTGATGTCTTGATGTAAGATTTAGGTTTTATTGAGACAGAGATGGGGAGTGAGGGATGTGCATTGTGAAGGCACAACCTGATGCTAAGGCAATGGGTAGAGCCCTCCCTCTTTAGCTATCCTCCCTCATAAAACATTCTCTGTTAACTCTGCAGCTGGAATTACATCCAGAAAGAAATCCAGAGTTCATTTTAACACTGAATTAACAATGAAATTTATTGGCTTTTGGATTTTTAGCCATGATGTTTTTCTCCCAAAGCAGATGTGTTATAAGTCTAACCATTAAAATGAAGAATTGCATCAATTACTCGTTAAGGTTAAGACTTTAAAATCTTTTACTACATGGTGCAGAGTGTTTGGGCAATCACCTGGCTTGAGTATGTCCCTCTCTCCTGAAAGGAATGGAGATTATTAAACTCAGCACAGGTTTAGTGAGCTACAGCATGGAAAGAGAGAGGCTCTGACTCATCTACTCTGCCAACAACCGCATGAGACTGCAGTTTCACTTTTTGATGTGGTCTTATTACAGAAGAGTGTGCCAGCTGAATTATCAAAATGAAATACTATTCCTTTTACCTGGCTAAGATCTTGGTAATTTTACTTGAAGTTCTGGGGGAGGAGAGCTGAAACTGCTGCAGTGCTCATGATGCCCACAGTTCAAGCAACAATTTAGTCCATAGTCATGAAGGAGCTGAGGTCTTGCACCTGGCGTCCTTATCCCCTTCATGGAGGAGAAAAGGCAGACAAGACCTAGATTTAGGAAGGACTAGGTTTTGTCCTCTGAGATCCACACACATAAGAAACAGCAGTGAAACAGGGAGGCCTCTGCTGTCTCTGTGCCAGATAATGTTTGCTATATAAAAGCTTTGGTGAGATTAGTGTGCTTCAGTGCTTTTATCAGAAGGCTGTAATGAGAGAAGAAGGGGCAGCTCTCAGATACAGAGTCCCTCCTTTGACAGCAGATGAACTTCCCTTTCCCTTACTGTGTGCATCTCTAGCTCACTGTGCTGAGCTACTGCTAGGATGTGGGAATAGTTTTTATTATAAGTACGCCTAGTATGCACTTACCAATTATATTAATTTTGATATCTTTCTTATCTGTACTAAAAGTTACTAACAGCAGTCACAGGACTCTGGCTGCTGAACACTTTCCCTGTTTTGTGGTCTCCAGCATATCCTCTTACTGCAAATTGTAATCTCCCACTTTAACACTGACTAGTCCTTATGTTAGACATCTCCTGGAGTATTTCCTGGATGATGATTTCAGAACAAAAAGTATTTCACTGAAAAGTTTGTCATTGGCATTCTCAGCATTTGTCACCCCTCCTTCACAGATAAATGCCATTGGGAAGGTGGTGAGATCCCACTGGGTTCAAGGTGATGAAAAATCATCTGTTTGAAATAAATTAAAGTGACCTGGAAGTTTCTGACTTAGCCTAATCAATTGCCAGTGTACATCTCCAAGTCTGCAGATAAGACTCTTGGCCCAAGATAAGAGCCAAGACTGTATAATCTTACTCCTCTTTTGAATATTAAGTGATGGTTCTTACCTAGGATGAGAAGAAACACCATCATATAAATGAAACCACTGGCTAGCTCTGTGAAAGTCTGAGTCCTGCACTAACAAATATTTGGCTACCGGATCCTTTTATCTCCCACTTAACAGGAGATAATAGATCCTATTCAGTGGGAGCCTGACCATTCAAAAATGCATTACGGTCTTTTTTATCCTATACTACAGAACAGAAGTAAGACACCCCAAAATAGAAACAGGGAATTCGGTTGAAGGATGTGTGAAAGCTTTAGCTTTGCCAGGGAGATAATTGCCTCAAAGGACTCAATCTAGGCTGTATTAGACCAGTAGTAAGGTAAAGCTTACTGCAGAGTAAGCTGCTTGGTTACAAACCTCTGGGTGAATGCTCTTGCTCTTTGATGAAGTGTGAAGTCATTTACACCTTTTTGCCATATGTTTTGCTGAGTAGGAGTGTGTATGCATGGGTAGTTACCATGGAATAAATGACATGCTGTAAAATCACACTGTCAATTAAATTTATTTATGTGCCCATGCTTTTAGCCAGAGGAACACCCTGTTTCTGGATGGTGGGTGAGGAGAGGTGTGAGGAAGATGTAATGTCAAAATAAAGCTGCTTCTGTGCACATGTAGTAGGAAAATCAAGTGATTTTGAAACATTATGGTCAGGAATCGTGTGCCTGCAGGCTTCCCCATGGTTTTGGCTGTCTCAGTCTGCCTCAAAGGCAGCACGGGGTGTCAGTCCTGGAGAACTGGAAAGGGAAGAGACTGCTGGCAGAAATGGGAGATCAAGTGTTGGAGGTGATATCTTCAGTTCAGGTGCTAACACCCCAATTAAAATTGACAGGCACCCAGATCCCTTCTTTAGGGTTTGTAAATGCAAAAAGAACAATAAAAAATATTATTACTGGTTTCCGCAGGACAAGGTGGGGAAATTTTGTGAAAAAAGAAAAAATCTGGGCTTACATCAGTGCTTACAGTATGATTAAATGTGTAGTGGTAGGCATGCTCCTGAATCTTTGGCCCAGGAAATAGTCTTTCTTTGTTTTCTGCACTCACACTGGACTTGGCAGTGCTCTGCCTGTGGGAGTATTACCATGTGTTGCATCACTAGATTTTTCAGATTAATTTTGCTGCTTGGTTTTCCTCCAGCAGTCTTCAGAAGTCTTTATTTTTCCTGTCTCCCTGATTGAAAGGAGAAAGGTAGTGACACTTCCACTCAGGTTAGGATGAGCAAGTCCAGCAATGGAGATGTGCTCAAGGGGCTGGGGAAGGCTGGGAAGTTTTTCCTGGTTAATGAGAGCTGCTGGCAGTACTCGATGCACCACTGCCCTAGCCCAGCTTTGCAGCCACTGTCACAGAAAACTAAGTAAATGAATCGTGGGGTTGGGGTTTTTTAAGCTACCTTCTTTGGGTGACATTAAGTACAGGGGTTAGTGGTGGGTGTTAAAATACTCTCCTGGTTCTGGAGCTTTTTCACAGGGGCTCAGATAAGGTGGGGGAGTTTCTTGTGTTCGGTTCCGATTGGTGAATAAACTCAAGTATACTATGTGGCTTAACCACAGGGACCTGTTTTCTTTCTCTGCCGGAAACACCTGCCAAAAAGGCTGTGTTCACTTGGGCTGTACAAAGAAAAGCCCCAAATGAAACTTCCAGCCTCGTAGCAACAGGTCAGGAGGTGATACTCAGTATACTGGTTTAAGTTCAAAGCATCTCACAGTGCCAACTGGGTATGAAAAAATTATGGCTCGTAATTAAAAAAGAGTATCAGTATAAAGGAGCTAATGATGCTTTCTGTTGCATAATTACCAAAGAAATACCTTTTACTGAATTGGCTAAATTACAAAAGAGTACAGTTGCACTCAGAAAGAGTCTCAAACTGATTATGTGTGGAGAGTCTCCCTTACACAGGGAGAGTGATTTATGCTAACAAAAACAGAACCTGAGGGTAACTGGGGACCTGGGGTTTTCTTAACCACAGGAGGTAAGAGCTCCCTGGCCCCTCACCCAAAGAGCCACC
Source organism: Mystacornis crossleyi (assembly GCA_013400655.1). Taxonomy (NCBI): domain Eukaryota; kingdom Metazoa; phylum Chordata; class Aves; order Passeriformes; family Timaliidae; genus Mystacornis; species Mystacornis crossleyi. Next base: position 38,990 of record VYZQ01030398.1, read on the forward strand.
TATTGGCCAGGGGGGTTGGGTTCCCTGGAGACAAGCAATCCAACTGCCCCAGTAACTTCTAAGGATCAGCTGACTGAAAGTGTCCAAAAGGCTGCGGGTCCCCCAGTAATGCATCAATGCCTACTGGAACCTGACCAAGGCTCCCCGATGACTGTGCTGGTGGATGCAGATTCACGATCATGAATACGAGCAAGATCACTGGGACTCAGCATCACAGTGTGCAAATTCTGCAACAGCTTGTAGCAAAGCTGTAGAAGGGGAGCTACCAAATGTATGCCAGGGAATTAACAGATTGTTGTCTACTATCACAGCTCTGTTTCTGCAGAGTGAGCTTCCTCTAACTAAAGATCCTCTTGGAAACTTTCTGGAGGACTGAGGCGTGCAGTATGATGCTGGCTGTTTTCTGAATACTTAGTTGACACCTAGGTAGCTCTTGAACACACTGGTGCGAAGCACTACACAGGATGCCGTTACTTCAAATACCCTTGTGTATGAAAGGTGACACTCAACCTTGTCATGATCGTGCTTCTCAGATATTAGTCATTTAATCTGTGTGAAAAGTCTAACAAATGCATCAATTACAGCGTGAGGGTTATTTCTGTTAGCTATCTCTTTTTGTTCTCTGCTGCTTTTGACTGAGCAGGGCCAACTTTGATATGTTAACCAGGCTTTAATTAAGAGCTACTTTCGATCAGTATCCAGCTTTGATACATCCTTTCAAGAGGGATCAGTGAAGGATCCTAACAATTGTCAAGGGGAAGGCTCCTGTAGGTAAGGAGACTGAGACTGCAGCAGCAACAGGTGAGGTTGGATGTAGCTGCTATGGAACTGCAATTTGGACAACAGAGTAACTTCAGTTCTGGCGTCACATTATCACAAGCTGTCAGTTAGCTTTACTTCTCATCACACTAGACAGTAAAAAGAGTGCAGGCTTGTAGCAAGTTACATTGTCACCACAGCAATGAATGGCCTTTGACTAGGCTGTAAAAAAACACCCCAACCCAGAGAAGTTCTTGAAAGAAAACACCATTTAATGTAAGATTACACAAGGTCAAAATGCAATTAGAACAAACATGCTGAATACCATGTGCACTGCCCCACAAGTCCCAGTTTTAAAACCATGACACTTCATTCTCAAAACCACCACAGGTGTGAAGTCACTTTCCACTTGTTCCTCCCCTTCTCTCTAACTTTACAGAGCACTGAAAATTTAGTCTGTATAAAGTATAACATTTGTGCATTGCAGAAGATACCCTCTACTATGAAAGTGCAACAGATAGCCAGGAGTATGTCTTTTTCAGAATCTTCACCACCACCTTGCCATTCTGTTAATCACTTTGTGGGAATACCCATGAGATGCTGTTACGGTTCCCCAGCCAGAAGGAATGCACACTGTACTGGTTTGGAGGAAGTCCAGCAAACCTAAGACCACGGCGGAAGACAGTGAGGAACTCCCTCTTTGTCACAGCTATACTATTTGAGTGCACAAAGAGAGGGCCCTCTCCTTGTGGCCGTGCTGCCACGTAGATACGGAGAGCTTCAACGGGACATACCCACATCTCTTTACATAATCTCAGTTGGATCAAATACCTCTGCTGGCCCGTATGAGATGTACGCAGAAAAAGGTTTGCACTCCCTTCTGTCAGCTGGAGGTCACTCAGGTACAGGAGCTCTGGCTGTACTATATTTTGGTGATTTGCCACCATCTCTTCTATATGGAGTACACCAAAAAAAGCTACAGTAAAAATGGCACGAAACAACATACACTCATAAGGAGAGCTACACACAGACTCCAGAGTTCCCAGGAGAAATCTTAACACTTCAACTGTTACAGGAGAGTATTCGTCATTTGAACGGCGAGTCCTGCGTTTCAACCTTGACATCATGGAACAGATAACAGGATCTGGAAGAGGATCAGGATGATCTACTATTCTGGAGATGAAGGACAGTCCTTCCATGTACATTATTATTTTTGTGGGAGGCACATGCTGGGATTCCATGGCAATCAGAAACTCTCTCAGCTGTTCGACTGGAATTGGCCAGACTGCAGACAGAGCCATGCCTTCTCTAAAAGAAAGAAAGTTTTTCAGGCCTTCATAGTAGACTTGCCATAAGTGGTTGTCTCCTGAGTCCTCCAGTAACAACAGAGCCTTCAGGGGCCAAGGGCCCAAGGAATGCTTCTCAGGAACCTGGCTGAGCTTATCTGCTGAAAGAAAACCATGTTAGCAATGGCAAACAAAAGCAGATAGAAGTTCCCTCCCTTTCAACATGCTTCAGCCTTTACTTGAACTTTTCTGAAAAAAGCCTGTCCCATGCATTCTTATGACTCTTATCTGCAGAGTTTCCAACAGCCAGAGCACAGGAGAAAGACTACACTCTCAAAACCCATAAACCCCCACCTATTTGTCTCTTTAAAGCAACATCTCAAGCCTGGTGACAAACCTGACACGCTATTGCAAGGTTTCTGTGACCTCAGACCTCCATCAGTGGGCACAGGTGGCTGGGAGTGACAAAGCCACCACAAAGGACCAATATATTCAGGAGTGCACAGAGGTCTCAGAAGTCTTCCAAAAGTGTGGTCAGACCCCATGGAAGAACCTGGCAGGACTCGACCCACCTCCCCCACCACTCAGCCGCCCCCCACCCTTCCCTGCCTCACCAAGGACACACACTCACCAGCTCTTTCCCCACTGCCAGCCTCCAGTCCACTGGTACCCTGTGAGCCGGTGCAGCCATCCGGACCACAGGGCAGCCACCCCATGCCGGGCTCCTGCCGCAGCCGTGCCAGCAGTGC
>VYZQ01030418.1:0-17628 GCA_013400655.1 Mystacornis crossleyi
AGCAGCGGGGCTGGCGCGGTCGCTCGGGGTGCGCGGCGCGGCTGAGGTGAGCGGCGGGGCCGGGGCTCCTCGCCCCGCCGGGGCGGTCGGGCGGGCTCTCCGGGGAGCGGGCGCTCGGCTGCGCTTTTGTCCTGGCCGTGGGTGTTCAAGGCGGCGTAAGGCGGGTTCCCCGCTGCGGGCGGCTGAGGGGATGAGCGTCCCGCGAAGGGAGCCGGACCTCCCGCCCTCAGCGCCGCTGGGCTCTGCGGGGACAGGCGCATGGACTTCTACGGGTGTTGCGTCAAATTATGTGTCTTATAGGGGAAAGTTGCTGCTGCAGGTTCACGCACCTGGTCGCGACCAAGGTGAAGGTGTGTAGTCCTCGCTCTTTTTTTGCCTCTGATTTGAGTGTTGTATCCAGTATTCTTTACACTCAGTGTTAAAGATAGTTAGCGTCACCCGCCTCCGTAGTGGGTTTCTTCCCAAGGAGTGAGCATCTTCAGGTGTCGGATCTTGTGGAGGGAATGGCTGGCAGCGAAACAAGAGGCATGTGAGCTGTTAGCATCCCAAATACACTGGAGTCGCCAGGAATCTGTTGTCACTAACATAAACCTTGCCGAGTAGGCGAACACAAGTGATTTGGGGGTGGGAGGCTGTGGAGATTGACAGCCTGAGAATTAAACTCTCCACTGAACTGGAAATGAAATACTTCGTCTTCCTCCCCCCCAAGGGCAGCAATGTGCATTATTCTCCTAGGAGAGGGTCACCAAACAGAACCAAGAGTGTGCGGTGGGGTTGGAAGCACTGGCCCAAGTCCTTTCTGGTCACCGGGTGAGTGAGCTGCATGTGTTGTCTTGGCTGCGGAGAGAGCTACAAATGCGAAGGAGGAGAGGGAACCGTTTCAGAGGCAGTGGCTGAAAGCACTTGCAGCTTGAGTTAGAAGTCATGGGAAGACTCTTGTGTTCTTTAGTGATCTGAAGGATTTAATGGAAATATACTTTAACATGCTTGAACTGCCTGAAAACAACTGCTGGCAGGCTTGATGCTTTTGTGTTTATGCTGTGTTGGAGCATTAAGGATTGAGCTTGAAGAACCTCTTGATTTGTCCTAGATTAATCATTTTTCAAATCACAGGGTTGTTTTGTGCTTGCTGGTGCTGATGTGATCCACAGCAGCACAGTTTGTAATGCAGCAGTTCATGCTCAAGGACAGAAGCTACTTCCCCGGGAGTATTTTAACCTCACTGTATACTTGCTCCAGGATTTGACTCTCCTCAGCTGAAGAGGTAACAGGTCAAATGAGTTGCTCAAAAATGAAAAGCTGGAAAAGGAGAGGCCTGAAATGACAATAGCTATTCTTTGAAATTTGCTTTAAAAATGTTCCGTGCACTGTGCTGGTGCATGCTAGGAAATGATAGAGTTTGGTTTTTCATTCTTGGTAGGCAAGAGTTAATTTGCTTAAGTTTGACTAGTCTGACCTTGGCAGGTGCAGTCCCTTCTTCTTGGGGCAGAAGAAGGTGAGGCCTCAATTAGTCTGTAGCTGTCAGGAAGCACCTGTTTACACAGAAACCTGGAACACTTAAAAAAAGAAAAGGGTATCAATACCAGTTGGAGTTGCGTGACTGTAAAACATCTGTAAGTATCTACATGCTACAAAAGACAAGTGACTTAAGGAGTCTTGTCACAGCTAATCAGATCATTCTCTTGTGCTTAAAGTGTTCAGACAAGGCTGTGACCAAGCCTGGTTAGTGAGATTCTCAGTGTTACAAGGGCAATGTGAACTTGATATGCATCATCTGAATTTATCCCAGCTCTTACAAGCTTGTTAGCCCTTCATAAATGAGCAGAACTTGGGGCAAGTATGAATATTTCCAGAGAAGTAGTTTGGTTAGGCAGTGTCTCTGAAGAAGGGTAAAGTGTTGCTCACAAAGACTGGAGTGCCCACTGAATGTTGTTACCTGATGTTGCAGCTGAAATTCTGTCCAGGATGCTGAAGTGCTGCAGCTTTTTGCAGGAGCAAGATGTGCTTGGCCTTTATCCTGTGAGTGATTGATTGTCCAGAAAGGAAAGAGTTCTATGAAAAGGAAGCAGTCTTGTATCTCTGGCATAATTTAAGAGCTATCAGTGGACTGGATGTCTAAGCCCTGAAACTAACACCTGAGGGTCTTCTGCTGTGGTAGTTGGAGACAGCAGTTTGAGCTTTATATGCATCACGAAACAACTTTAAAGCCTAACTTTCAGAAGTGCTTTGCAGCTTGCTTCAGCTGGTGCTGCTGACAACTTTAAACTTAGGTGAAGCTTGTGTTATACTTGGTAATTTCCATTTGACACAGACTACTTTCCTGAAGTAACTCTACCTCACCAAAGAAAAGAACAACGGCAACTAAATTTTTTTGCCTGCACCAACAGAGAAGCTGCGTCTCATTTCAGGGGAAAGGATTGCTGATAATCATTAATACATAGAATTATTTCTTTCTAGTTTGTGTCTGTGTGAATAGACAGAAAAATAGAGCCTCGGAATAGATCTAGGAAGCACAAACAGAAAGTCTGACTTGTCTTTTTATCTTCTACCTCCAAACAGTTTCTTCGGAGAAGAAAAGCCCTAAGATGGCAGGCAAAGGAAGTGGCAGAGCAGACTCCATGTCCTGCAGTGTTCTGAACTGGGAGCAGGTCAGCCGTCTGCATGAGGTTCTCACAGAGGTGGTTCCGATCCATGGGCGAGGGAACTTCCCGACACTGAAGATAACTCTGAAGGACATTGTTCAGACGGTTCGGAGCCGGCTGAGCGAGGCAGGCATTGTGGTCCACGATGTCCGTCTGAATGGCTCTGCAGCTGGTCATGTCCTGGTCAAGGATAACGGGCTGGGGTGCAAAGACCTGGATCTCATTTTTCAAGTTTCTCTTCCAAGCGAGGCAGAGTTTCAGTTGGTTCGAGATGTGGTCTTGCGATCCCTCTTGAACTTCTTGCCGGAAGGAGTAAGCAAACTGAAAATCAGTCCTGTAACACTGAAGGAAGCCTACATCCAGAAGCTGGTCAAAGTGTGCACGGAGACTGACCGTTGGAGCTTGATATCGCTGTCCAACAAGCATGGCAAAAATGTGGAGCTTAAGTTTGTAGACTGCATACGACGGCAGTTTGAGTTCAGTGTGGACTCGTTCCAAATCATACTGGACTCCCTGCTCTTTTACTATGACTACTCGGAAACCCCCATGTCGGAGCACTTCCATCCAACTGTGATTGGGGAGAGCATGTATGGAGACTTTGAAGCAGCTTTTGATCACCTCCAGAACAAGCTGATAGCTACCAAAAATCCTGAAGAGATCCGAGGTGGTGGGCTTCTGAAGTACAGTAACCTCTTAGTACGAGACTTCAGGCCCATGGATAAGGATGAGATCAAAACGCTGGAGCGCTACATGTGCTCTCGCTTCTTCATAGACTTCCCAGACATCCTGGATCAGCAGCGCAAGCTAGAGACCTACCTCCAGAACCACTTCTCCAAAGAAGAGAGGAGCAAGTACGACTACCTCATGATTCTGCGCAGGGTGGTGAATGAGAGCACCGTCTGCCTCATGGGACATGAGCGAAGGCAGACTCTCAATTTGATTTCTCTGCTAGCCCTCAAGGTGCTGGCAGAGCAGAACGTCATCCCCAATGCCACTAATGTAACCTGTTACTACCAGCCAGCACCTTATGTCAGTGATGCAAACTTCAGCAACTACTACCTTGCGAGTGCCCCTGTGCTGTACAGCCAGTCCTACCCCACCTGGTTGCCTTGCAATTGATCGCTTCCCGCGAGTGTTCCTGCGTGGAGGCCACTGCAAACCGAGATGCTGCGTGTATATACAGACAAATAATAGCTGTCAGCTGGATGTTCTCTAATGGAAACAGGACTGCATCAGACTGTCCGTTTCCTGGTGTGCAGTGGGATTATGCAGCCAGGTGACCTGCTATGAACCTTTCGGTATATCTCTACAAATGCCAAAAAGCCTTATTACCTCTTCGTCGGGAGAAGAGAACCAGCAGCCAAACGTTAAGAGAAGTAGTTAAGAAACTTTGTACTAGTTCTGGAAGTGGCTGTTACCATGTGATCTAAGTGGAGTATTCAGTAAACTGGATTGGTTAATTGACTGTAAAATGCCTTAAGCAGAAGCTGCTCCTGGAGTAGCAGCAAAACTCTGCTTTCTATTCCCTAACCTCATTCCTCTTCCTCAGTCCAAGTTCTGGCCAAATTTCTATTGAACTAATTGTGCCAAGGGTGGGCTCATGTTATGCTTGGGTTGCCTTTGCTTTGTGGCTGCGTAGAGCTGGTAACAGTATGGATACTGTCTGTCTTGTAGAGGATATAAATGTTGTTTCCTGTAGTGCCTATGGATATGTGGTCCTGCCTTGAGTTCAAGCTTAATTTCTTGGAAGTTGGAGATAGTTTAGTAAGGTTATTCATAAAGCATAACCTGGTTAAATTTTTCTTGAGTACAAAAACTTGGGAGGCGGCATTTTTAAAAACACAATCTAAAACTTGGTAACATGTGAAGTCCTTGAAATGAGGAATTGAAGCTTTAAATAGAATTGGAGCCACAGTTTGAATACTTGACTTGGAAAAATATCCTTGAGCCCAGCATTAAGCTAAAGCCTTTCTGACTATCTTTCAGAACAATTCTGACACAGTTGGAAAGTAGCACAGCTGTTACTTTGGGCTTGACTGAATCTTCTTCCTCACAGATCCACGGCAAAACCAACAAAAATCCAAAACAAAAATCCCGAGCCACTATAAGTTGCAGGATTATGTGCACTCCTGCAACAGTATGAATTCTGAAATTCTGAAAGTGCCTCTTAAAATGAATTTCTTATTGTACAACTTCAGGCAGGTCCTGGAGGTTTGCCTTTCTGTCACCACTGAAGGGTTGAGCTTACTGGGTTATCACTTTCACCGGGTCACTGTATGGGATGGCATTTTGAGTGGTTAGCGGAAAATTCTGCCTTTTTACAGCTCTTAAGCCTCACTTGAAGAGGTGTACAAGCCCTAAGCAGAGCTGTCCGTGTAAGCTGTATGTGTTGGAAGTCTGGCCCTGTGTTCAGAAGAGCCTCTGGAAGAGCATGCAGGCCCTTGGAGGTATAGGGGGCTGATCTTCCTGAAGGGTGTGTGCTGAGCTTGCTGCTTTGAGACTCCTGGGCTTTATAAGCAAGGTTACAAATTCCTCAGTTATTTATATAGTGGTATTATTAACTGGACGATTTTCACTGAATTACAGTAGTAAAATACATCTAGCAGTGATCTTGAGTTTCTTTTGTTTAACCAGAGATGTAGACTAGAAAGGCAAATCTTAGAGCTATTTATTATGTGCCAGTGCAATGTTCAAGAATGCTTATTCACGGAATCTTTTTTATTACTTCTATTACTATTTATTACTGTTTCTGCAAGTTTGTAAGACCAAAGTATCTGATCCAAAAAATGATTAAAACTTAGGAGGTAAAGCAGAAAACAGGTGAAACACCGAATTTTGGTTGCGGTTCAAGGTGGAAAACAGCAGCTGTGCAGCACTTAAATGACAGTAAAAATTGCTGCTCCTCATAAGACCAAAAGCAAGTTCTTTCCACTTTCTGTAACTACTTCATAAAGACTGTCTCAACAGAGAGTGAGGCTGCGTCTCTGTTCAGACTTCTTCATTTAGCTTAGGAAGGCGGGGAGGGATGCAGCCTACAATGTGGACTGTATGTAGCCAAGCAGGCTTTAGCGTAATTTCCTGAACAGTTTTGATAGCCACTTGGTAGCAAAAAGACAAATAATTTGGTGGATTATATTGTGGGTTTTTTCATTAAAAGCTTCCTGGTTAGTCAGCCAAAGTAGCTAAACTTGAAAGCAGACCCAGCTTTTTTCATTAACTGTGGCTTGGACTTGGTGTGGTTTACAGACAAGACATCTGTCATCCAAGACTTTGACTTTTTAAAAATTAACATGATGCCAGTGTTGTCATATGTGTTAAACTTAGTGCAAGCTTCTTGCTGGAATGCAGTCCTAGGCAAGAATAACTCCTGCATGCAAAGCAATACTTGGCCTCGTATAGAGTGTCACTAGAAAGAAGACTGAAGAGTTTGTAATTGCTGTCATCTCTTGCATAGATGTTTTTGGAGCCAACCTATCCTATGGCCATTGCAGAAGTAAACTGTTGCCCGGAGGGGCTTAGACTTGGGTATCTGTCTTCTGTGATGTCATGGCTGATCTTTAGGAACTGTTTTTGTGCATCAGCTCATGTGGAAGAAGTGGTGAGATGCTTGGGAGGAGTCCTCACAAGCTGGAAACACAGACTTGTTTTACAAGTATTTAATGCCTTGGCCACTGAACACCAGGCCAGGTGCATCTCCTGGAAAGGGAAATGCTGGAGAAGAAAAAAAGGCTGAATTGGACTCCTAGTGAGCTCAAGCTATGGAGAAGCTAAGCTTCCTGCCATAAGTATTGTGCTTTTGCTAATGTAACTTGATGCCGAGGCCTCTAAGGAAGCTCCACACTGAGCGGCTGCTCTCCGAACAGCTGAGTGCCTGGGTTTGGGCTTCGCAGGACTCTGTGTTCCCTGTCCGCTTGTCAAGATGCGCTGGCACATGGGAAATACCCATGCTTTGTAGCCTGGCGGTTAGATACTAAACTCTCGAATGGTTGAATTATGTCCTGAAGCTGCACACTGCCTGCTGCCTTGGGCCTGGAGTACCAGCGATTGCTGGGACACTGCTTGTCCCATTGCCTTCAAAATACTCCTGGCCTGGCAGGTGAAGCAGGAGTACTTGGTAGCTTTTCAGCGCTGTGCTGCAAGCAGCCTACCCCTTTCTGTTCTGGGTTGTCCTGGCAGCTCGATGGTGCAAGTGGCAGTGGCCTTATTTGCTGTGCGTTAGCTGGGTCGGGGTCAGGTTTATGGTGGCCCCTATAGCAAGGAGTAATTTGAGAATGAGCACTAGGCAAAAGTGATGACCCTAGGCCAAGTCTAGGATGCCTGCTTGATTCAGTCACCCCTCGGCAATAATGACGCGTCTGCAAACCTGTTCTAACCTCTGCTGCCCCCATGTGTGTCATGTGGAGGCTAGAGAGAGACTACTGTACTTCAGGCTATTGCCTGATACCTTCCCTCTGGGCAGTGGCATTGAGACAAAGCTGCAGTAACACTCACTGAGTGCATCGTTCCTCAGGATCAAGCTTCTACTAACTAGGCTGTGGTGTAAAATAGCTCTTTGCTTTGTGTAGCTTGTAAGCACTGCTGGACAAAGCCAGTCTGAGGTTAAGCACCTGTTGATGACGTTTCTTGCCAAGTTACCCTTGACTTGTAGTTTATTGTTGTGACTTCCTCGCTGTAAAATAGACCTTTTTATTTGATAGAGATGCTACCAAGGAGATCTGGTAGAAGACTGTGTTTTAGTCACGTTGGTAAAATCCCTGTGCTGATCCATGGTCACTGTGACAAGTTGTAAGCTAAGGCATAGTTTGTGCTTCCTCCGCTCAAGATTTAGTGATTTAATAATGTGCTTGTCCTCAGTTCAGTCAGTCAGTTACTAAGCTGGGGGTTTAAGACTACTGCTTGCTTCTGAGTGACCATTTTTCAAGTGAGCCTCATGCTTTCACTTTAATCATCTCCTCTGCAAAGCAGTAGATGGTATTTAAGTCTAGTCCAAATACCTAAAGCTTTTTATTTAAACTTAAAGATACATATTTTGGACTTGAGTTCTGGGGTTAAGCATTTGGTATGTGCCTAGACTTTGTGGGTTCCTGATTCCTAGAATAACCACTGATGTCAGTAGTGATCTCTGCTTGTCACTGTATGAGTAGTTGGGAAAAGGCCTCTAAGAAAAGAACCTGGACAAATTGCCTGAATGTACTGATGGTACTTGTTTCCTATTCCTCTCACTCAGCTCAGTCAGGATTCTGTAATTGTTAGGCACAAGAATAAGCAGTAAGCTGACCACAGCCGTTGGCAGCTTGGTCTAACTTGGGCATTGGGAGAGCCAAATGAATAACAAAACTTCTAGCCCTCACATCTAAGTCTTACTCAATTGTTACTTGAAAACAGTTGAGTGTATTTCATAAATGTTCTTTAATTTCAGTAGGCTAGATATAAAGTGGGATGATGGTCTACAGGAGAAACTTTGGGGGCAATGGTTGGAGCACTCTGGTTTTTCCTCACTTGAGTGTCTGGGTTGGGCTTGTCTCTGAATAAAATTGCACTTCCCATTGGAATTTAGAAGGCCTTTTTTCTTATGTTTATACTATTATTTTTTACTATTAAAAGAAGTCAGCTCTTGGCAAATCTGTATCTCTTCTCCTTGAAAGAAGTGAGTTGTGTTTTTTTTTTCCTTCAACCCTCCCTGCTACCCCTTCCTTCCCCCACCTTTCTTTTAGCTGGCAAAACAAGGTACTAGAAATATTTGCATTTGTGATGAGCCCAAATGTGAGACTGGTCACAGTAACTTTGTCTACTGCTCTGCACTGTGGTGTTCACTTGTCATCCTTGGAAACTGGGGTTTGGACCTTAATGATGCTGAAATTCTTATGCAAATAAACTTATGCTAAACAACCCTTGCCTCTAGCAGTTTTTGCATCTCAGCAATTCTGACAAGGTATCTGTAGAACTTATTGACCAATGTGTGTGCAGGTGCACTTGTCAGGTGGGTAACAGTGTGGGGTACGCAGTAATGCTTCCTTTAGGTGTTCTTCAAGGTACATTTTTATATCTGCCTCAACTTATTGAAGATTAGTCAGTTGAGTGAGACATGATTAATCTTTCACTGACATTGTAGAGACAGTTTCTAGAGAATCATTTTTTCCCTTTCTGACCATCATCTGGTCTTGACTTTAGGATGTGGTGAAACACAGACCTAGGCCTGTTAGGTACGGTCTGGTCTGAGCTACTTGCCAGTCTGCTCTGTGGCACACTCTGTTTTATTGCTACTGAAAACTTCAACTCATGAGCCAAGGGGGTGAGAAACAAAGCAGTTTGTTCTTCAGGTTATTTACAGGTTGACAGCATTTGCTTTCACCCTGTCCTAAAAGCTGATGCTACTATTAACCAGTGGTCAGTGGGAGTTGAGCAAGTCAAAGCTAAGTAAAAGCTGGGGTTGTGTGGCAGTCTGCTTGCTGCTCCTGCTCTAGAATAAAGAATAAATGCTCTTTAAAAATGTGCTTGCTTCTAATCCCCTCCAGAGCTCAGACAAACTCTAGCCTCATTTAAGTATTGCTGGAGAAATTCCAGGCTCCAGGACCTTGTAACACCTGCAGTGGAAACTTTTGTGGAATTTAGAGGTGGTGTGATGCCATGGAAGTAATCATGAACCTTGTGTAGTCCCTTTTCCAGATCTAATTGCTTTCCTATGAACTGAAGTAGAGAACTGATAATGCAGCTGGGCAACAGAAACCATCTGCTTGTCACCGGAAACTCTTACCTTAACTCCTGTTTGTCCCACCATGAAAGTTTCAGGGTTATTTTGGGTACCACCCTTATGTTTCTAGAATACCAAGCTCAGCTTCCCAGGGTCAGATACTGAAACAACAAAGTAGCTGTGCTTAGGCAAGTGGTGCCAGGTTACTCTGTAATTTCCATATGGAGCTTATGTAATGGTAAACATTCAGAGGAACTAAAGTGAGATGTTTGTGCTCTATTGCAGTTGTGTTGTTAGTGAAAATAAGTATCCAGTTCTGTTGTAACTGCTAGACCTCTGCCTTCTCCATGCTGTGCAAGGTGAGTTCAGTCTTGTCGTGGGCTGTGAGGCATTAGACACATGGTATTCTATATTACTGCCATTATTCTGTCAGGTGTACTTCTTTTCTTCTTCCTGCTGTGATGGAATACTAAATATTTTTGAAATCAGAGTATTCAAAGTGCCCTTACAGAGACAGAATAGTGGGTCCCATGAGAGAAAAAGAAATTCTGTTCATTCCTGCTTAAGACTGCTTATTACATATTAGTATATTTAGTTCACCAATATATTAAATACCTGCAGTTGCTATTTTCAGCAAGAAAATAGCATTTTTATTTGTCCAGCACATACCACTTGAATATGGTATAAAACATAGCAGTCATGTTTTGCTGCAGTAGCCATACTGTGATCTGTTCCTCTTCCTCACAACGAGTTCCACATCCTATAGGCAAGACTGCCCAGCCAAGGCAGTACTTAGCCTGCCAGACCTTGCTGATTTTCCTCCTGGGAAAGAGTTGAGTCATGCTGGAAAAAGTGAGTCTTGACAAAAACTGTGTGCAAAGCAGCTGCTAGAGCCTAAGCTGGTTGTTTGTGTGTACATTAGGGAAACCTGTACATTACTAATGTTATCCCATTGACCCTTGGCTAAGTGGTTTAATAAACCAGCAGGAAGGAGTTGTCTAGGCTGTGCTGCAAAATGCTGTGCTGTTTTTGTCACTGGTAACTAGATTAAAGGACAATCCATGCCACCCCACTGCTTGGAGAATGGAGTAGTGCAAATGCTGGGAGAAGCCTGACTAAGACAGAGGACTGGCTGGTCTAGTCTGTGTCAATAAACTTTTGTCACTGAGAAACCCTTCTAGAAACTCCTTCACACTTCAGGAGATTCCCAAGGCTTGATTGCATCTCAAGCAAAGGGAAACTTGTCCCCCCTGCAAGAGAGGGGTTGAAGTGTGAGAATTCTAATTTGATCACTGTCCCCATGCAGCAAGGCAAATCTGAGTGTGCCAGATATGTGGAATGTGAGTTACACCCACAGACTGGGCCCTTTGTGGGTGCCCTTCTTGTTTCAGAATTGACTGCCCACCTGCAACAATTCCCTTCCCCACCCCCTCTCTACTGCTTATCTGAAAAACTTACTCTGAAAGCTATATCTGCGTGTTGCTCCCTGAAAGTTAGTGCCCTAAGCTTGCCCTAAAGATAGTGGCAATTCATCATGTACTGGGAGAACCTGTTCTAATATTTGATTGTGGTCATTACTGAGAATTTCAATTACATTTTCACATTGGGCTTTGAACTTCGTCTTCAGCCTGGGGATTGCTTTATCCTTATCAACAAGGCTGAGAAGTCCCAGACAGTCTCCTGCTATCCACTAATCTCTTCAGTTCTTGGATGAACTGCAGAAAATGGGCACTTGAAGCTTTATGTTGTATACATTGGATTCAGAAGCTGGAAACATTTTCTTCTGGAACCTTGTGGTTCCTGTTTCTCTTGACCCAGCACCAGCTATTAGCCCAGTGCTCTACATACACTCCAAAAATGATGCTAAGATTGCTTCTCAGCCTCTTGGTGTTTGTGTCCACAAACTCTGCCTGCCGTTTTTACCATGGCATTATGGCATGCCAAGTGCTTGTGCAGACTCAGTTATCCATGGTGATTTCAAATTCCATCCGCTGCTTTCTGAGGCAGCCTCTCCCATCTGCTATCAACAACATCTGTGCTCCTGGTTTCCAGATGTGGCATTTTGCACTTGGGGGTATCAGAAAAACATTTTGTCTGAATTCTATGGGCAAATAGTCACAAAGCGGATGGACAGAGTAACTCATCTTCGCTGTTTACCATGCTGACTTCAGTATTGTGTAGTGCTCACAGTTTTGCATTGTTCTTGCATACTGAAGGGTATGACGTGGGTGTGGGCACTTTGAAACCTGCAGGGGTTTAAAACCAGTGTCAGCACAAAGTCCACAAAGGTACTGGACACAGGCTATTTTGGGAGTTTTTATTTGTTCTGCAAATACAGAGTATACACAGCAAAGAAACCTTATATTCTGTCAGTGCTTAGCAGCAACTCCTCAGTCCTTTCCTCTGCCCCCACATCTAAAACCCTGCAGTTACAAGTGTCCCTGGGGCTTACTATCTAATTACTGGTTTTACTTACTGTTAATAAGGAATCGATGAGTAGTCAAAGGGTCTTTGGTTTGGCACGACCGAAGTGAAGAGCTCTGTGTTTCTGCTCTTGCTATCACATCTGTTACTCATCACAGTCATCTGCCTGTCTCGCTGCTCGTGTGGGGCTCCCCAAATCTTACATAGCACACACTAATTGCCAGGACTGATGTAAATCTCTAGACCACCACGAGTTCCCTTCCACTTTCTCCTCCTGGGCAACTTTCCTTAAGGCTGTGACAAAGTTAGTTATTTTGGGGACGAGAGCCTGCCATAGGCACTGTCCAAATTCCCTGTGACACCAGTGGGAGTTTGTCCAGTGCTGTGAGGGATTTGCTAAGGGCCTGGCAGACCAGAGTGACATGGGCTCCTGTGTTACAGCTGTCCTGCCGCCCAGCTGTACCGCACTGTGTTTCCCCAGCCCTGTTTGATCAGTGCAACATGTGCAGATGGAGCTCAGCCTCAGGCAGAAAATTCATGGAGTTACTCCAGAGAAATGCTGCTCACAGGAAGAGATCCCCCCCAGCGTCTGTTTTGGAGCAGAGGAAGATTTGAATGTGGAGTAATATTCCAGCTAAAGATGCGCATGCCTCAAATTGGTGGTTAGCCTCCTTCCTTGCAGCACTTCCCTGGTACAGGGAGGATTCCTGTTTAAGACCATTTCCCTGACCAAAACATGGGCCCCGAAGAGAGGAAGAAGTCCATTTTGGTAGCAGAGGGACTTGCTGGCAAGGCCAGGAGTGGATATTTTGGAATCGTGGGAGGCTGGACGGTAGTGGGACGTTTCAGAAATCAAATAGAAGGATGCAGATTTAAAAAAACCCACACAGATGAACCAGGGAACTGACAGAGAGGTGTTCCATCCTCTTACAAGCAGGTCTGACTTCAAACTGCAGCAGCGTGCTGGCAGAACTTGCAGTGGGGCTGTGTTATGCCCATGTTTAGGTTGTTCTACAAGAATAATTTGTAACTTCTTGCGATACTCAAGTGCAGTATAAACCCTGGTAAATGTGCTCGTCTGTTACTGTGTGCTACACGTGGCTCTCCTCAGCACTTCATGGTATGAACTGTGGCCTTCAGAATGCTCAGCCAGATTTTTGTTGACTGGTTAGAAGTAAAAGATTTCTGTATGGATACAACTGCAACCACAGTCACGAGCTTCTGTGGACCAGGACTTGAATTTTTGTTTTTATTGAAGTACCGGGTGAGAACATTTAGTTAAAAAAAAAAAAAAAAAGGAAATTTCTTACATGAATAGGAGTTTGTTTACCAGCAATGTGATACTTGACAAAAGTGTCCTGCTGTAAAACTGCTTTGTGAAGTTACAACTTTTAATTCCAGACCAGCAGCTTTTACTTTGAAGGTGCTTTCTACCTGATTACTGGTTTTACTTACTGCTAATAAAGAATAGATGAATAGTGAAAGGGTCTCTACTTCACCTCAGAGATCATTTGACTGATTTGCAGTATTATAATACCTGATCACCATCGGGGAGTTTATGTCCACTACTGCCAAAAGGTCCAGATCCCAGACCTCATGGAAAAGTACTGTTACAATGCACAATGCTGGTCTATACTTGTATAAGAGAAAAACTACAGAAAAACCAATTTAAACCTGGCTTTTGGTTTTGGCTTTTTTTTTTTTAATTGACTGTTCTTCAGGCTGTTGCAGGCATGCTTGACAGATTGCAAGCCGTGTTTAACTTGTGAGAGGGACCGTCTCAGAGGAGGAGGTTCATTTCTATATATATTGCATTGTAATCTATCACAAATAGGCTGCAGTGTAATAGCACTGGCTCGTGACACTACTTGAAACAGTCTGACAGCCTAAGGGGCCGAATTTTATATCCACTGAAATGACACTACTTTTAAAAATTGCATCCAAGGACTGAGAAGCTGCAGACAGGTGTTCAAGGTTTGTGTGGCCAGAGCTGTCTGAAAGGTGGTGGTGCCCACGCTGCATCTTGAGGTGAGGATTTCTGTGCATAAGTCATTTCAGAGAGGGCCTGGGGTCCTGCTGAGCACTGAGCAGCAGCACAGGGCCCTTCAGTCCCCTGCCACAGTCACTGCATAATGATGTGAAGTAAGTGCCAATTAAACCTTACCTCCAAATGATGTGAATTAAGTGGCAGGTTAAACCTTGCCTCCAAATTTGATCGGGCTCCATAGCAACCTAACATACCTTTTTAATTTTTCCAGTGGTTTAATTTCCTTTTTATTTCCGTAGCAATGGATTCTTGAGAATCCAGACATGCCAGAGTGCTGGCAGATTACCTAGACTTTAACCAAATCTTCATTCTCACAGTATTGAGTGAGCAGAGAACACAAGCACTGAGTAAACAACGTGTAACTGCTCTGTAAATGTTGTAAGCAAATATGTAAAGGGTGGGTTCTAATGTATAGAGGACTCATTACTTATTTTATTTTTTATAATACACTTATTATATTTTAAAAGAGCTAAAATCTTACTTTCATTATATAGTTGCCATTTTCATTTTGCTTCAGGTAGGTGCTGGTTGTAGCCTGGCTCCCAGGTATCACCTGGAGATTCCTGTCACAGGTGATAAGAACAGCAAAATGTAGGTAAGACTGTTATTCAGGCTAATGTTTTACTTCCTATGCTCCAAAGTGAAGATAATTAAAAAAAAAAAAATCTCGTGAAATATTGCACAGACTCAAAACAATATTTTTCTTTCACAAAAGAGTATTTATATAAATTCTCTTCTTTAAAAAGATGCATTGAAGCAAGCCTAGGGGTTTATTTTGGCTGAGGGTTCCTGACTTACAGCCACCTAAAATAAGCTGCTTATGGCATTTCACAGAGTGTTGTGTCCTGTGCCAGGGGTTACTGGGAGTTGAGGCAGCCCCTGGTGTCAGTGCCTGGCTGCAAAACCTGTCTGGGGCTTTTCTCTCGTTGGCACTTCAGCTTGGCTTATCTGGGACCTGAACTCAGCCTCTGGTTAACCTTTACAGCCTTGCTTCTTATCCCAAACTGCTAGAAATATGACAAAAAAATACCAGGAATTTTCTTCCAAGCCCAGTGGAGGCATTTCGCCCTTTCTTGTGACTCTGTGATAACAACGTGGGTCCATTCTTGCAGGCTGCTCGAGTCTTCTCTGCTCTGTCAAGCTGGGTGTTGGCAACTCTTCCAGCCAAAGGTCTGCAGGGGTCGGGGTGGAGACGTCTCCAGCAGGGATAAGAAGTCTTTGCATCTTCTGTCTTCCACTCTCACGTGAAGCTGAGTGACCTGCTTGTCCTAGCTTTTGTTTTTTCCGTGTCCGTGCGTGTGGCGGGAAGTCCTGCTGCCATGGCAGGAGCAGAGGTTCAGGGGAAAGGTCTGACTCAGAGGCCAGTGCTTTATCACAGAACAGTTCACATCTTTCAAGCACGTTCAGGCCATGCTCTTAACCGTTTTTCTCCAATTATCTTTGGTTGGGTAAAGTTATTGTCAGCCCCGTGAACTTCAAGGACTCCCTCATTTCCAAAAGAAAATGATTCCAAACCATTTAGGAGAGAGAATTAGAAAACCAGTCAGTGCTGAGACTGCGCTGGTGACCATAGGCCTGAGACTGGTTCAGCCAGGAGGCATCCAGGGGTCTGGAAGCTGGTTTTGGACCATCCAAATGAGAGCCTCTAGGATATGAAACAGAGTGCTCTTGCTAGTGGTTTGGTATTTGTGATGTGTCTCTAAAAGCCTGATATCCCAACAGGAGGAAATTTTGAGGAAGAAGGCTAGGGAAAAAAAATTTGTGGAGAAAAATACATTTTCAAATGAGAGAAATTCTTTAGGAGGACTATGTTAGATTGACAAAGAGCTGTGTATGCAAGAGAGATGATAGCTTCAGCTAAAAGCCACTGTAATGAGCTCACTCGAAATAAATATTTCTGACAAGGAAAGCTTCTGTTTTCAGTTTCTCATTTTAGAGAAACATGGGCTCTACAGGCAAGAACTAGAACGGAGGCAGGCATTTAAATGCCCATTTTAAGGCTTAGATAAGTCATTCTCTCTGATTTAGTCTCTGATTAATTGTCTCAATGAATGAGCAATGACTCATTCCACTTGTGCTTGTCTGCTGTGTTCTCTGGGCGAATCCCTGAGTCATTCTCTGTTCCTGCCTGCCACCTTTCCTACGTGTCACCCACCTGTTCAGCAGCTGCATGAGCCCCTCTGGGCCAGTGACGTGTGCCACCCCTGCCGTGAGTCTCATCTTACGGATTGTGGTAACTTCAGGGAAGAGAGAGGCCTGAAGGGACTCAAATTGTAAATGTCTGTAAGGAGGGCAGCTTGTTAAAAGCTGTAAGGGAGATTAACTATGTATTCTTGCAGAAGTGTGTTTTCTGAAACTCTTAACTTCCACTCTTCCCCCCTTTGCTCTTCAGGCTGCTGCAAAGTTCAGCAAGGCACCTCTGTGAACTTTTTCATATTCAATTCACATTCTGAAGTGAATTCCCTCTATGGCTGGGGAATTTGCTTCAGAATGTGGATTGACTATGTCAGGAGTACATCAGGGGGCTGGGCTGTAACAATATTTTACTTTAGGATTGGAAGATGATGGCACCCCTGAGCTGGTAGGGGGTGGAGGAAGACATGCATCAAGCTAATTTTCCAATGTTAAATTCAAATTTAGATTTTTAATTTTTTTTTTCCCCGTCTTATTGGCTGGTTGGTTTTTCCCTGTCACCCAGCCTCGCCCGAGCAGCGGACACGTCCCTGCATCCCGGCGCTGCCCCGCGGAGCGGCGCGGGGCGCTCAGCACCGCGGACAGCGCCGGTCCCGCCCGGCTCCCGGCGGGCACAGCCCGTCACCCCCGGGACACCGGCCGGGCCCCCGTGGTCACACCGCAGGGGCTGGGAGGTGTACGTGTGTGTCTGTAGCATGTCTGGGTGTTGCACACACCCTTTAATTAAGAGAGCTAATTAACTCTTTTAAGAGCTCCCTCATTTGATGGAGAGGTCTCCAAAAAAGGAGGCAGAGATGCTGCGGGGGTGGTTAACCAGCAAGGAGATGGGGAGGGTTGTTCCATGTGATCCCGGTCTGAATGGAAGGCTCTAGAGGGAGAGCCTGTTTTCCAGGAGTTATTGCCACCAGTCTTTCTGAAGACAGCCTCTTCCTTCGGCTCCAGATGGAGCCTCATGTCCAACCTTCTCAGGGCTGGTCTTGTACCTGTCACCTGTGCAAATGCTGTGCATCCAACTACTCAGTGATCCTTGTGGCTTCCTAACAACTCAGGATGCTCTGTGATGCTCACAGCTATGGCACGCGTGTAGCAGTTCCATAGCCTCAAACGGTTGATTCCATTTCATGTAATCCTTTCACTCTGAGAGCATAAGGACCAATTAATTTGCCTTTCAGCACGAGAGGAGAAAGTATTTTAACCTCAGTTTTATTTGACAGAGACCTGAAAAGAGAAGGAAAGAGGAGAAAATGGAAATAGTCACACAGGAAAGTCCCTTTTTGTTTTTTTGGATCTTGCTATTCTGTGTCCATTCAGGCTCACCTCTACACTTCCTGTGAAGCAGTCTTTCCTGCAGCATGGGCTTACAAGGATTTCTCTGCTTCCTTCTCAAAAAGCACAGGCAAGCAGTCTCCAGGCAAATCCTCTTCAGCAGACAGCAGCACAGAAGAGATAACTCAGATCTGGGACTATAATAGAACAAATATGAGAAAAAGAGGTTTTCCACCTCAGCTCCCACCTTACGCTCAGCAGATGCTGATCAAAACCCATGAGGGTCTTTTTTCCAGCCAGCTGAGAACCCCCAAAAGGCAGCGCTTACCTGGATATTGGTTTTAGATTCCCCCTTCTTCTTCCTT
>VYZQ01030421.1:0-13461 GCA_013400655.1 Mystacornis crossleyi
CCCCTTGGCCCTTGGGCCCTAAAGACAAAGAGGAAAGATCCCCCCGCCTGGGTTTTTATATGCAAAACCGCAAAAGCGATTGGCTTAGAAACTTGTCAATCATGCAGGTTCAACCCATTACAAGTGGGTTTTCTGTAATAAATCAGTTCATATATTACTCATGCTAATTAGAATTTTTAGTGGTGGGTTATTTTTCTCTTTTCAGTCAAACCAAATTTTTTAGTTGTCTTGGATTCAAAGGTTACTCCTATCATTTATCATTATGATCAAATGATTTGGATATATTACTTCTTATTATATATTTCTCCACTAGAACCAGTAAATCTTTACTGTAGCCAGTATGGGCTATCTGCTTTTCTAAGTTATTCTCTTATGTAATTATATTTACTTTTTTGGAGCCACGTGTTGGTTGTGACTGATGCGTGCATTGATTAAAGTAAGCATTAATGCAGTTCAGAGGCTAGCTGAGTAGTCTGAACTGTGTTAATTCCAACAAAAAAATCCTGGCATCGAGCTAATTTACTGGGCTGAGGGTGGCAGGAGCAAGCCTCCAATAGCTGCAGATGCAGTGTCTGTTCCTGTATCACTTGATTTGACTTTAGCCATGGTAATCTTCAAAAATTTTTTTATACTCCTTCCCCTCCCTACCCCATTCAAACTCTTCTTGTTGTGTTTAACTTCTTGATACAAAGTTAATGTGTTTCAGTAAGGAGGAGTGCAGGTCTGCCGTAGACATCCCAGGAGCAGGACCCAAGCTTTTTCGAGGTCTGCCTTGAGTTCACAAGGGAGTTGGACAGACTTTCTGTTAGGCACAGAGGGACAGCACTGAAATATGTCTAAGCCAAGACAATTGTTACCTGTGATTTCCTTGTTTTGGGAGCAAGTTAAAATGCTTTCTGGTTGGAAGGAACGAACCTATCCCTAAACGTTCTGAACTGCTTTCTTTAGTATAAGCAGAAATGTTGCTGCAACTCAATGTGTGATGGAAATGAATGATTTATGGTTTGTTATTGGACTCCTGAGTCTATTTTTATGCTTCTGTACTATTTCCTTTTTACTGTATTCCTATGAAGTTTATTTTTAAAGACCTACCCAGTTTTGGAGATGAAGAATGCTACTGAAAAGTAGTCTTCGAAAAATAGACTCCTAAACACTGGTAACATGAGCTTCAACCTCAGCTGTTTGTTAAGAGAGTGTGAAACTCGGGAAAAATCAGGTCAGACTCAAAAAAACCCTTTTGAATGGAATTATTTCTTCAAACTCAGTCACAAGTAGGTTGTAACTCTCAATTTTTCTTCCTCTTTTCTGAAGACAGTTAAATGTCATCTTGTCTTTAGCAAGCCCTGTAGCATCTAATGGGGGGACTCGGGGGCCAAGCTCTTCACTGCCATGTAGGCACACATTCTTCTCTTTTTCTTGGGTGGTATGTGACTGGCATGCACCTTGCAAGTTTACAGGAAATGTTGTCATGTGGACAACCTGCACACTGCTTTTGTGTGATTCAGATGTATTTTCTCTGGTAAGAAATACTTGTCTTTTAGTCATGGACACAGCTCAAGTTACGTGATGGAGTGGGAGAGAAGTGGAGATTTTCTGCCAGCCCTTGGTGAACAGACATCTAGAACAATTAATCTGGCTGATGGCCGGCTCTGTTCCCCAAACTTCTGATTTACAGAACAAAGATTGGGCCCGATAAATTGTTCTGATGGGCCACATACAATCTTGAGGCTATAGGTAGGATACTTCTTTTTTTAGTCTGTGTGCCATTTTTTTTGTTGTTGTTCTTAATCCATGAAGCTGACTAATAATGAGATGTCAGCAGATAAACTCTTGTGTCTAAGGTCTAGACTTTAAGTGAAACTGAAAATTTTAGCCTCTGGACCAAAACTTCGCTTTGAATACATACACATATTCTGTAGTAGAGAGGTACAAAAATTGTACCAGACCTAGAGTAGTACCACTTGGTTACTTTGCTCCTTCTTTGAAGTATATTTAGAATAATAGCTTCCTTTGTCCCAGCAAATAGTAAAGTGGAGTTAAACCCTGCTCCCTCATATGTGAGAGGAAGTATCTGAAGAGCAGCTCGGTCGTGATGGCAGAACTTGGGCCACAGGTCTGGTTACTGGACTCCTTATGTGGATACATAGCCCATCTCCTTTGTGTGACTTAAATAGTCCTGCAGCTGGAGCACCATTTCAGTTTTTAAATATAATGACCATTTTTTTCTGCTTCACTACTTCTCCACTGCCTAGGGTGTTACAGTTTGGGTTTTTTTAGGGCAGTGGCATTTAACTCAGATCCTAATGAAGGACATCAGGCTCAAGAAATGCGTAGAGTTCGTCTAAATGTAAGGACAGGACCATACAAATGGAGGCTGCTGTGCCATGTGAATAATTTCTTTGACATGTCAACAATTTTCTGCTGCTCTAATCTCATTAGTCAGCATTTTTGTTGTTGATGATTTACAGTCAAGATATGCTAGCATCAGGTTTAAGTAGGATGAGAGTGGATGCAGGTCATAAACAACTGGCACATTTTGTACTAAATGCTCTTTGAAAGATAGGACAGATTGATCACCTGGGAGAAGGCTGCAGTGACTTAGTGGGAAATTTGAATGTTTGGATACCTGAAGATAGAATAGATCCAAAATGGTTCATAAAATATTTTTTTGGCTGTGATGCTCATGTGCAATGTTTTGTGGGGCTTTTTTTGCTTCCTTGATTTTATTTGCCTTTATGTTGTTTTGCTTCTTTATATTTTGGGCGTTTTTAAAGTTTTTTTGTGAGGGTTTTTTTGTGGGGGAGGGGTGTTTTGTGTTTGGGGCTTTTTTGTTGGTTCTTTTGGTTGTGGGGTTTTATTTTGGGGGGGGGTTGTGTTTTGTTTGGGGGTTTTGTGGGGTTTTTTGTTTGTTGTTGGTTTGTTTTGGTTCTTTTTTTGTTTTGTTTTGTTTTTTACTTGGTTCACTAGACTTAGACAGTCCTACTGATCAACTGGCACTATTTGTAATGTATAAAGCTAAATATGTGCTCAAACAATATGATTTGGGCATAAATGTGAGGCATAAAATTTATTTTTTTTTTAATGTTTCACATACTATTTCTTTTTAAATAGCACAGTTTAAAATGCTATATTAAAAATATTGTCTCTGTTCAACAACCTAATGTTACTCTACCTCAAACATGGTTAGTTGTGGAATGAATTTAAACTGTAAGTAGAAATATTTCTCTACTGCAAAGTGAGCAAAGTAATTAATGGAAGTAGGCAAGGTAGTATGGGATTTGTGCCTAGATTCTGACCCAACTGAACCGTGATGTAAACTCCACTGAATTCAGAATTCAGTTATAATGAAAGTAAAAAATGGCAGGGTGTTTGATCAAAACTGTTGGGATTTAAAGCTGGGCAATGAGTTTTTTTCTTATTGTAGTGGAAATGTTTTTTGTGGGGTTTTTTTTGGGGAGGGGGGCTGTTTGTTGTGGCGATTTTTTTTTTTAATATGCACAAAAAGAAGCAGGAGTTTAGTTGCAACACCTGGCTGATAACAAAAAATCCTTCTGGAGTGCTATCTCTTCCAGGCCTTACTAGGAAATGTTATAATTGATCATTCTTCAATTTTCTCTAAGTATTAGAGTGAACTGTCACAAAGTAGGCAAGGAAATACGAAGGATATACTTGGCTGTTACTCATTTGATGCTAAAATGCCTGACAGTGTTTACTGTAGGTAGTGGAACACTTTATTTAAATAGTATTAGGATAAGACTTCTCTTTTGGAAACCAAAGCATAATGCAGTTATTTTAAGAAATGTAACATCCCATTGTTTCTAATTCCAAAAATACAGGTGAATGCCTTTCTCTGTCATTGTCATGCTCTACTAGGAAAAAAAAAAAAAACTACTATGCTCCAAAAAACTATATTCCTTATGTTCTTTTCATTAGAATATACAATGCATGTTTCTGTTTAATAATAAAAAGTTATTTTCCTGGCAATACCTGTTGCAGGCATTCATGTAGGTTTTGTATTGATATAATGGTAATTTCCTTCCTTTTATAAATCTTCTTTGTAGAGGGAAATGTTATGTAGTCAAAAAATACTTGGTAGTATTTCAGAAACACCAAGTCAGGGCAATCCTTTATGGTGACAAGGGTAAAATTTTCAGATTGTTCAGCATCAACCCTTACACTGCAAATTGTTGGGGAGCTTATAGTTTTCCCTGCGAAGTTCCAATATCACTTAATAGTTACTATTAAATGATACCTTTGAACACAAGACTCTTCATATCTTCTGCTTAAACCTTTTCATGTACTTATATTTAAATTTTAGTTTTGTTTCCCCTCCACGAAGTTTTCAATACTGGTGCATCCAGTGACACCAAATCGCATTTGAGGTTCACAGCTGTGTGTGAGATTTCTGGCTGACTTCATTTTTACACTGGAAAAATTGGAATCAGAAGAAATAAGCTTTGAGAGGCTTGGGGAGGTCTACAAGGCAATAAGTGTTCCAAGCATTTTCAGCAGACTGCTGAAGCAAAATTTAACTACAGCTTTAAGGTCAATGAAAATTGAAAGATACAGAAAATAACAAAGGTCTTTGGTTCCTAATCAGCCATTCTTCTTCCTTTCCGAGATATTGCACGAATCACCTCCGCAATTCATTAGGACATGATTTAGGCTGATAGATTTATTCCCCACCATAGTTATGTTTTCAGTTCTTTCATTTTTGTCATAATATAAATAAAATCTTTAAGAATTGTGCACACCAGTGCTTAAGAACCATATACATGCATACTTACATTTAATACATGTACATACATGTATTAGTTTGCATGTGTAAGGCTTTTAGGCAGCATACAGGTGGGTGTGTTTATTTGGAATAAATTTTGCATCTATTTATTAAAAAAAGCTTCTTGTAATTTATGTTTCTTTGATAATCTCGAATTCACTCTTCTTCTACTTTGTGCACTTTTAGGCATGTCTAGTGGTAGAACATAGAATGGAGCACTCTTCTTACCTCTTTTACCCTCCCATCACATGATTCAGGTTGCAAAATGAGCAGAGTGGATAGTGGACTGGCTCTTAAAACTTATCTCCTCTTTGTTTTTCCTTTCCAAATAATTTGCACTGCTCTCTGCATTGCTAGAGCTATGGAATAGAATTCATTGTGTTTTGTGGCAGGTGGAGCTGCTACTTGGTCATATTCCAGGGCTCTGTAAGACAGCCTAAAATCTCTAGTATTACTCCAGTAAAATTCTGATTGACTGGCTCTACAACACAGTAGTAAACCAGGGTAGATTTCTCCTCCAAGTTTTGCTTTTGCTCGCAGCAGGTCAATATGGTGACTCAGTGGGATTTGGGACAAGCAGCATTATTTACACTGATGAAAACATGCTGCTTCCCTTATAAATGTCAAATAGTGTGAATTTGGCAGGCTATACAATGTCCTCCCAGAAGAACAGACTGTTTTTTTAGGAAGGATTCGTTTGGATAAAAACCTTTATTTAATCTACCGAAGTGGTAGATTTTTAATAGGAAAATATTACTGAATTACCATACAAACAATTTTGTTGTTGCAGCTAAACAGTAAGTAATGTCAGACTTTTGGTTGCTTTAAGCCTTCCAGTTTTTGCGTGCATTTTTGTTTGGATTAATTGAGTTCTCCCAGTTTGGGAAGCCCATGCTCTCATACAACATATTACTGACTCTCCTATGTATTAATTTACCTGTGTCTCATTGAAGTTTTAGTAGTGCTGTCATGAAAGACTCTAATCGTATTCTTGGAAAATTAACAGAAAAGAATAAAGATGTTTATTAACCGTTTGCTTTTAATTTCGTTCTACTAGCACCTTATTGTTACATACCTGATTATTCTAATAAACAATTAAAATTCTTCGCAATATTAAAGCTGATTTGATTGTGGTGCCCTTTTCAGGAATTTTTTTTTTTAAACTGGTTGGTTTTGTGTTTGGGTTTTATTTTTTTACTTAGGGAGATGAAGTATGCAAAATGGTGATTAGACACCTGAAAGGCTTAATTACTAAATTTCTCTGGGTAGGCATGTACAGAACTGACTTGCAGCTTCTTAAGCATTTGCCATGCATCTTAGGTGTATACCTACCTGTTTCAACTCAGTGGCCCGTGTGCCCATTAGATACAGCCTCCCACAAATCCCGCATGGGAGTCTGAGCTGACTTGAGTCCTGCCTTTTCAATATTGGATAATTAGTAGCCAGACTGCTAGGTAGCCCTTGGCATGTTAAGTTCCTGTTGAAGCTGGTCTTGTTATGTTAAATAATTTATATGGGGCCAGGGAGAAGGAGAGGAATTGATTATGGAGCCAGCTTGACCGTGTATGCACTGCAATGGGAGGGCAAGACTGAAGTGTGGAGAATGCACCATCTACAACAAGGAAGGATGACCACTTGTCCTAGAAAATCCAGTGGCCTTGTGGAGAAATGCTTGAGATGTGAAAAGCCTGTGTTGATATCCCTGTGACAATCAGGGCAGATTTGAGAAGTGGCCTCCTATCACCACACCCATGTTCCCATCCTGGTTGCTGGGTTACAGTAGAGGATGACAGAGTCTTTTTGTGTCTTTTTACAGTCTAACTTAGCTGTCTCACCTCAGGGAAGAGCTCAGAGCTGAGTGCACTGGATACACTTGGGTGGCTCCTTCTGCAAAGGCATGAAATTTAGGCTGTGATCCTACCCCGGGGCATTTCTCTCCAGCTTTGACAGCTGCTTGCTGGATGTCGAAGTGTTAGCTCTCTCTCCCACTAGAACTGGTACCAGATGGTGGTGTTGTGACTTGTAAATTCTGCTGTGCTTTTATCCCTGGGAAAGGGAAGCTACTGCTTTAAATATTGTACTACCTCAGTCCCAGAGAGATACCATTTTAGTGATATCTTGTGGCAAAGATCTGTTGTGAACTAGAAAATGTATTGACCTGCAGCAGTGAGCTCTCCACTTGAGTAAACAAATGGTGCAAAAGCACCCTGGGATCTTGCACAGTGACACTGTGAAGTTTTGTTATAGGGTGAGGCTGATGCAGGTCTTCAGAAGTATCTGTGTATCCAACCCCACAACTGCTGAGCTATTTTCCAAGGAGTACTGAGGCAGATTAGAAGAATACATCTGAATTATATTGCCAATATATGGTTCTAGTTTAAATGTGCACCTGTTTTTCAGGAGTTGATGGTGGCTGTCTTCCCTAGTGATCAGAGGGCCTAAGAAGGGGATTTTCCATGCGGAGTACTACTGATACTGTGTTAGCTCAGGCAGTAAGAGCTGCTTATTTTAGATTCACATCTCCAAAGGATGTGTCCATCATAAAAACGATGAAGAAATTTAAAATTGCAGAGACTGATTTAAAGCTGCTACGTAGAGCACTAACAGGCTATAGGAAGATGCTCTTGAGTTGCGTGAAACAGCTGACTGTACAGTGCTGTACCAACACAAGAATTTCTCACAGCTTGCAGTACTCTCACTGCTTTTGTTTTTAAATGCAGTTCTAAGGATTAAGTTCCCCGAGTCCCTGGTAATCACTTTTATCATTGCTACATTCTTCCCAGGACTTGGCTTGTGACTTTTAAATTATGTTCTTGTTTGTTTTACAGACTCTAGGTTGGCCTTATCGTAGGAAATATGCAGTGTGGCTGTTACCAGCTCTCTTTGTTCTATAACAAGATGACTAAGTTTGTCAGTTCAGTATTGCATATTGCTGTGCTGATGATCCCCTTCCCTTGAACTTCAGCTCAGCTGCTGCGTGCTACTTCAGTTCATGCTAAATTTGCAATCTTGACTTCATTGAAGTGCAAAATTGCCTTGCTTGTCAAAAACTGGTAATACATACAAAACAATCCAGTACTTTATTTTTTTTTTGGCTCAAGTTGAGGCTTACATAGACTTAGAAATAGTTTCAGAATTTCCACATTATGTGAGCAGCTGTTTATGGTGTACAAAACATGTTAAATATTGAAGAGTGTCGATCGACTCATATTTGTGCATCATTTTAGTGCTGTAGTAAACAGCAGTATCCATCAAAGTTGAGCTTAAATGGAAAAGCGAACGGTGTATGATTTGATTTTTGGCAATAGATTTATTGTAGGGGTTTTCTTCTTTGTTCTGTACATTCTGTCATAGAAGCTGACCATCAGACTTACTCCACAAATCTGCCACAGTATTTAACAATGAATTGTATAGATTTATCCTGACCTATGCTAACAGCATCTTTCATTGTATTATTCATGGTTAATTGCATGAAACCACTGGTCAAGGGAAGCATACAGCATTAATTACTGCATTTTATACACACTTTTAAGGAGGCTGGTTTAGATGTCCTATCGTCATGCCAAAAGAAATGGACTTCCTGTTCTAGTACTAGCAAAAGGGCATCTTGCGTCAGGACATTACATATAGGAAGAATTTGTACTCAATGATTCTTTCCCTGATTTAGTTATTTTAAAGATAAAATCCATGAGAAATAGCATGTGATACTTAAAATTAAAGCAAAATCTCTATGCCTTTTAAAGCAGTAAATACTTCAAAAGCTTTCTGCATAGTTCATGCTACGTGACAAAATTTGCCTGACTGAATTTGAAGCTCCTGTCCTATCCTACAGCCTCCTTCCTCCTCAGTGAGGTACGCTTATGCATAGGATGGGAGTTTCCTAAATCTCCTTCCCTGAGCACATTTTTTGTTTTGTTTTCCTTTTTTTTTAGTTGTATTTACTAATGAATTATTAATTTGGCTAAAAAGGAAGAGTGATTATGAACCTCTTCTGAAAAAGACTGTTGTCATTTTCCCATATTTGGTCAATTCCTTGGCTTTACTGCACTCACCTATCTACCTCTGACATGATCAAAATTTTGGTGATAAATGTTTGAACTCCCATCAAGGCTGGAATTTAGTTTTCGCTCTTGCCAGTCTTGGCTGTTAAAAATAAAATAGGCATTAGAGTATCCCAGCCAACCATAGAGCTTTAGCCAATGAAGATGTCTTACGATTAGGACAATATATGTATTCTTAGATTATTATCAGAGCTCCTGAGAACTTTTTTTATGCATGGACAGGAACTGTGCACTCGAATCACCCAAAATTTTGAAACTCATCCATAGTGTTTCTGCCAGTAAAGGTTCAGAGGCTCAATTCTCCTGACAGGACTATAGCAAGAAGGTTTCCTCTTGAAGGAGGATATATCAGAGCAAAGTACTTACAACTTCTGGTTTGGTGGTGGTTATGATCAGAGTTTCTGGTTTGTGTGGAATTGGTTGGACCAATTGGTTGGACCTATCAGATGGATCGGCTATTTCAGAGGAAGCGTGAGGCGTCATTTATCTAAACAGAATTTGTTGTTTTTGTAGAAAGGCAATCTTTAGCAGGTCTGTTAAGCCTGGCTTTGCATGGTGTAATAGACTGGATGTTATGGTTGTTTCCAGGCTCCCATTTTGCATTGCTGAGCTACACATTTTTACATGTCTCCCATAAGTCTTACTGAATTGCCTCCAGAAAATCAGAACCTTTCTCAATCTGGAGTGAGCGTGTAAAAAATGTGCACTCAGTATTTCCTGTGGAGCCCCGTCTGGACTAGCTCGCAGTCCTGTTGGCTCAGGACAATTGAGTGGTTTCCTGACTTGCCCTTATAAAAGAATCCTTACTTGGATAATCCCTTCCTCTCTTGGCTTGCATTTTCATTTGGCTTCTATTTGATTTTCATGTTATATTTCTTGTTTTTATGCCTTTGATGGGTTGACCCTGGCTAAACACCAGGTGCCCACCAAAGCTGCTCTGTCACTCCTCTCCTAAACTGCACAGGGCAGAGAAAATAAAATGCTCACGGATCAAGATAAGGACAGGGAGAGATCCCTCGCCAATTACCATCGTCGGCAAAACAGGCTCAACTTGGGGAAAATTAGTTTAATTTATTACTAGTGAAAGCAGAGTAGGGTAATGAGAAAAAAACCCTCAATCTTAAAACGTCTTCCCTGCAGCCTTCTTCCTGTGCTTAGTTTTACTCCTGAATTAATGTCTCCTGCCCTGCAGTGGTTCAGGGGGATGGGAAGTGGTAGTTATAGTCAGTTCATTACAAGTTATCTCTGCCACTCTTTCCTCCTCAGGGGGAAGAATCTTCACACCCTTCTCCTGCTCCAGTGTGAGGTCCCTCCTGAGAGAGACAGTCCTCCATGAACTTTTCAGATGGGAGTCTTTCCCAGCCTCTACAGTTCTTCATGAGCTGCTCCAGTGGGGGCCCCTTCCATGGAGTGCAGTCCTTCAAAAACAGGCTGCTCCACACTCCAGCATGGGGGCCTCCACGGGCTGCAGGTGTATGTTTGTCAGACTCAGGGGAAGTTTCTGGCAGCTTCTCGCAGAAGCCACCCTTGTCACCCCTCTGCCATGAAAATCTTGCCATGCAAACCTAATCAGTGCTTCCAAACTAAAAGGCAGTGGGTTTATGTTTCTTGCTGTTGTTTTAAAAAAAGATTAAATGAAATAATTTTGGGAGGTAGCAAGTGCTTTGCATATGTTTATACTATTGTTTGTCAGATTATCAATGTTGCATTATCTTTTTACTAGAAGGATATACCATAGCTGAAATGTCTGTGAAATGTTTTCCTAATACAAACTTGTATTTTACTTGAATGTTGTATTTTACTGTGTTTAACAACAGAATTTGGTTCATTAAGGCTTGCCACAGAATCAGGCTTGTTTGATATTTTTATTAGGGACCTTGGCACTAATCTTCAGATGATGTAAAGTTGTGAGATAGCTTCCACACAGAGGAGAAATAGACTAATGTAGGAAGAAATGAGTTATCTTTGTAGCGTTAAATAGAGAAATATGTAAGGGCCATACGTATACAACCATAATAAGAATTTTTGCTGGAAACTTTTCAGCTGGAAAACTCGAGGAGGGATACCTGAGTGCTTTGAATGAGGAGAATGGGCTATTGTCATGATATTATCTTGAGTAAAACAAGTGCAAAGAAAGGATAAACGGGGGACGTGATGATCAGTGTTCTGGTGAGGCCAACCTGGCAAGGAGTGTGCACTGTGCTCAGCTTTGACAGGGCATGGGCCTTGGTGCTCCATGGAGCATGCTTGTTGCAGTACATTTTAAGAACAAGGTTCAACTCAAGAACACAAATCCAGACTATTACAATGACACTGTGCAAGAACAACAGGTTTTCTATGATACATTGTCTGTGGAACATGCTAGAAATGCCATATCTGATTTCCATGCTCTGAGTGATTGGAAGGTGGTTTCCAGAGAATTAACAAAAAATGTACCCATAGTTTTGGTGCTTGTTATGCAAGCATGTTATTTTGTGATCTTACAGTGTTATCTGGTTGGGCTTCATGTGTACATTTATGCGTATATTATGAGAAAAATGGGTTTCTCTCTAAACTTAAAGTTTCTGAAGTATTGGAAGTTTTCTGTGTTAGGTACAAAAAGGTAAA
The DNA here is from genome assembly GCA_013400655.1 of Mystacornis crossleyi. Classification (NCBI taxonomy): domain Eukaryota; kingdom Metazoa; phylum Chordata; class Aves; order Passeriformes; family Timaliidae; genus Mystacornis; species Mystacornis crossleyi. The sequence continues at coordinate 11,446 of VYZQ01030421.1, forward strand.
TGCCCAGTAGGCTTTTACACAGATACACACTTTGACCATTTGAAATAGTATAGACAGTTTTATTCTAGAGTAGAGACTGTAATGAAAAGTAAGTAGTGAATCAAGTAGCAACAGGTCTGATTTGGTCATTTAGATGACAGTTGAAGCGGGGGGAAGATGAGGTATTATGCAAATATATTGACGGAAAGAAGTTCCTACAGAAGAAATGGAGATGATGGGAATGTGAGGAGCCTGACTGTTACCTGTCTGTCTCACCCCTGCCTGTAGTGGATGGTGCACAAAAGGGAAGAGTACTGAGATGGTCACTGAAAGCAGGTGGCAGTACAAGTGAGCAAGAACATAAAATGGTGCCTCTGTAAATACATTGCACTTAATTTATTGTTTTGCTCTTTGGATCATTCTTTATGCTTGCGTGTGGAGTGATTGAAGATGTGGTAACTCTATTCTCCAGCAGCAGCACTTCTAAGCTACTTGTCTAATGTAGGTAGACCACAGGAAGGAACCTATGACGTGTCTCAGTTCCAGTGCCGGTCTGCTTTGCAACCCCTGTCCCAGCCAGTGGATTTTTGCTCTCCAGGCACTCTTTGAGAGCTTTATAGTGGGTGACTCATGCTTGAGCAAAGCCAGGTTGTCCAAGGATCCACATGTAGAAGATAAAACTCACCTCCTCTCATTGACTAGTGCCAGCTTCTCAACAGCACAGAGCTGTTGTTTTGGGCAGTGAACATTAATGACTTCCATCTGCTTAGTTTTGCAAGCCTTCAAGTGACATGCAGCACTCCATCCAGTAATACCAAGTCTCTAGTAAATGTACCTCTGTCCTGATTGTACTTCTTCATTTCAATTTAGCAGTCTTGAAAATGGCTTTACTATTCCTGGGTCACTGACTGTCCTAGTATGAAAGTATCCTAATTGCACGCCCATGTGTACTTCTGCACTTCCCAAAGGATGACTCAGGTGTCTCTATCAAACAGTAAAATTAGTGTTTCTTTCAGGAATGTCCAGTTTCTTATGGTGTTTCTTCCAGTCCTCTACTTCTTTGGATTGCAGATGCAGAAGAGTAAATGAAAGGGATTGACATGCTTCTATGCAGGAAGGAAAACTGAAATTTAAGAAGGATTCTTTGGTATATCAACTGTGAGCTGGCAAATACATCAGCCATGAACAGACATAAAGCTGTGACAGTTTCAGATAAATGCAGGCCAACAGTATTGTCAGTGACAGATTTGTACTGCAATTAACAGGATTAGGGAGCAGCATGCTGGCCATGATGGGAATACTATCAAGTGATTTGATTTTCTTTTAAATTTTTTTTTTAGATTTCTTTTCAGCTTCAATTTCTTTGTTTCCTTGAGCAGAACAGTGAAGCACAACTGATGTAGTAGAGTGTCACTCTCGTCACTCCTCAAGGTACTACTAGTACCTTGAATAACACCTAACCTGCTCTCTGTTACTGCTCTGTCACTTGGCTGGAGAGAACTGCTGTTGGATGAAGGAGGGAAGATGTCTCTGACTGCTTTCTCTCCCTTTGATTTGTGCTGTGAGCTTTGGCAGGGTTCTCTGGAAAGGCTGGAGGGAAGGGGAGCCAAAGGCACAGTTGGTACGGTACAAGGCAATGCTTGGGAATGTTACCATCAGAGAGGTGTAAAACATAGGATTTTTTATATGTAACAAGTGGTTGTTTGGTCCTGTCTGTAGTTAGACCTGTGTACCCTATTTGGCCTCCAGTCTTTGTCTTCTGGAAAGCAGATAGTTTCTTAATTAAAAGATATTCACATATTATATCTGAAGTATTACATGTTTTACATCATATTTAGGTGGAGGACTGAAGGTTAGAATTCTTTAGGTAGCTTTGCAGAAGGAAGTTCAGGAGGTATTAGTCTTCCTCTTAAGTGCAGAGAAGAAAGGCAGAGATGAGTGCCACTCCCAAAAGTCAGTAGAATATTAAACTCTGATGGATTTCTGGTTCCTGTACTTCCTTATCTGTATTTCAGTTTCTCATGCAGCCTAATAAGT
>VYZQ01030426.1:47368-64919 GCA_013400655.1 Mystacornis crossleyi
AAATCACTTTCAAAGCGTGAAAGATGCTAGTAAAGATATTATTTGTGTAGCTTATTAAAGTTGTGTTTTTCTCCCAGACATGAGATAATAAGAGCAAAGGTCTCATCACAGCTTCAGTACTGAGCAGGAACATTAGAATTAACAAGTNAGAGAACACGGAGAGAAAATATGACAAAAGGCTCATGGATTAAGATAAGGAGAGGGAGATCACTTATCTAATACCATCATGGGCAAAACAGACTTGACTTAAGGGAATTAGTTTTATTTATTGTCAATTAACAACAGTGTAGTATATGGAGAAATAAAAGCAAAACTAAAAACACCCCCTATATCTCCTCCATTCCAGGCTCAACTTCATTCCCAACTCTTCTACATCGTCTTCCCAAGCTGTGTGAGGGACAGGGCATGGCAGTTGCAGTCAGGTCATAAAAATTTGTCCATACCACACCTTCTTTCCCATGCTCTTCCCCTGCTACATCATAGGTCCCTTCCTAAATATATTATTGCAGAGGTGCCACCAATGTCACTAATGGGCTCAACTTTGGCCAGTGGAAGGTCTGTCTGGAACTGTCTCTATCTTACTTGGGGGCAGCTCCTGATTTCTCCTATCACAAGCCATCCCGGCAGCACCCTGCCATCAAAATTTTGCCATATAAACCCAGTACATCTTACTCAGGACAGCACCTAGCATGGTGTTTTGATCTATAACAAAAACTCCTAGGTACTACTACAATATTTGAAATGGAATATTTATAAATATGGTATTGTTCTCATTATGCTCACTGGAAGCAGGCTGGATAAGACATGTTTGCTATCTTTGCCTTTATCTTGCCCGGAAAGATCTGCAAATTGTTGGTGAGAGGTGAATGAATGCAAGATTTTTATTGGATAAATGAACTAGATATGTTGCATTCATATGCGGAGTTTTGCACGAAATATAGCTGCTGTTTGCTTGTGGTTCTAATTTTTCTGAATTTTTTGGCTACAAATGGAAATGATCTATGTTCAGTGTTAAGAACATTCTCAACTGTAGTTTAAATAGTTCTGTGAGGATAAATAGTACCTGGAAGATGTCCAAATTCAGAGCAGTAGCTGGTAATTCTCTTACTTATAATTGAAGGTATGTAAATTATAAAGGGGAAAAATGTTTGCAAACATATCTTGCATTTTTATAATGAATTTTTCTCTCCCTGTACACTCTATTGTCATACTTGCCATATGTTAAAAAATACCAGTAGAATAGAAAGCTGTTTCTTCTGCCAAATTTGTTAGTGAAACAAGATTCTCAAGTTTGGTACCCTCTATATGCCAAACAAATAGATTTTTTTTTTTTAACACTTTGTGTAAAGCACAGCAAATACCTACAATGAGAGGGAAAAAAATTCCACTTTTACTTGAAGGCTGTGACCACAACTTCTGTAGTTGAAATTTTCCAATTGGATTTTCAAAGTAAGTTTTCAAATACTGCTGTTTATGATATGTGTTAGAGGTAGTGTAACCTGGGTATGATTTTACTTGCAGTCAGTAATTAGTATGTTAATAAAAATGAAAATATTAAATGACTTGTGATAAGTCAGGCTGGATTCTATCAACAACTTGTGAATATTTAAAGAATAGTTTCCATAAATGAGGTGTGTTCATTTGGGATTTTCTTGATTGTGTTAATTTCTATTTTCTTTCTTCCTTTTTTCTTTCTTTCTAAAAATATATGTATTTTATTGCAAGGAGTAAGTATGTCACTTACAAGTAATTTACACAACTTGATAATAAATAAATTAGGAATACATTAGTAATAACTTATAATTATTAATAATTATAATAGTATTGTGTTATTATAATAATAACTTATAAATTTGTGACTACGTATTTTCTGGGTGTTTATTTGATTGTATTTCTAAAATACACTTATTTTGTGCTTAACTACTATTTAAGGCATTTAAGTACACTGATGATTCACAAAGATTGACACTTGACAAATTTATTTTCTTAACACTAAGTCTCAAACCCTACATGATTTTTCTAAAATTGTTTGAGTCAGTTTTATGCTGTGATTAGAGGCTAGCAAATTTTCTGTAGTTTACAGCCTTTAGAATTTTAATAAATTGGTCTTTTGCCAGTGGCCAAAAGTGGCCGTAGAGGAGTGTTAAGGGTGAGTGAGTCTTGCTGTCCAGCCCCTGGGTCTCCAGTTCATAAATCACCTTATGAATGGGAATCATGGACTCTCAGTTTGTGTGGTACTGCCAACAATGCACACTCATGGTAGGCATCGGTACCTGCTTCTTCCACCCTCTGGATTCCTACTGCAGAAGGCTCCCCTGAGATGCCAGGCAGGGTATTCAGCTCTCTAACTTCCTCAATCTTCACAGCAGCTATCCCAAAACACAACGATGCCCTTTAGGGTCCTTGAAAAGCCTTGTCCTGAGGTATTTCCTGAGGTATAATCTATGCCACCTCTGCACCGGTCACAATAGGGTGTTTTTGCCATTCGTTCCCAGTCAGGCTCACTTCAACTTCCAGTACAGACAGCTGTTGGGATCCCCTTGTCACCCCAGAAACAGATTTTGCCCCTGCATATCTTGATGACATCAGAGTATATTGTGCACTGGTGTCAACTAAAGCTTTATAGTCCTTTAGGTCTGAAGTGCCAGGTCATCACATCCATGAATGTTTCCAAGATTCTTGTTTATCTTTTCATATTTGCTTATGAACTAAGTAACAATAAATATAAATACTTAAGATGATTATGAATGCAATGAATGTTTGGTTCTTTTTTTTAATTGTATATTTCTTGACTACAACTCCCTTTTCTCTTTTTCAGAGCAGGTCAGGATATATGTCTACTTTCATTTCTGTTTCTCAGAAGAATTGTTGATAAAAGATGCAGTTTCACTTAAAACAATTTCTTCAGGCTTTGTTTGTTGTATAAATTGCCTTAGATGAGGGGAATGGTTCAGTGACTTTTAGGTTTTGAGAAAATATAATTTGAATGTACAGGAGAAAATAATTTCTCTTATCCATATTACTATGTGCATGTCAGTGCTTTGCAGATCAGAACACTGGAGTAGTAACATTTTGTTTTAGGTTCTATAAATTGGTACAAAGGAATTGCAAAGTTGAGAATTATGTTTAGACATTTTTTGTATTGTGTTTAATAATACATGGTAATAATGTGCTTCAATATGCATAGATTGCAGTAAGCGTAAAATTTGCAGAGAGCTAATGATACTTCATGCTATTTTTACATTCATAAGCAACATATTTCTTCAAGATATGATGTAACCATAATTTCAAAAATAAAAAAATCTTTTGCACACAGCAGATAAGAGACTATTGCAAACAGGCATATAAATATACTACCCCATATCCCATTTTCTTGTAACGAAAGATTTTACACACCTTACTGTGCAAATCCATGAGAACTGAGAGTATGAACTCTTACACATCCAAAATGCATTATCATAAGGAGGGAAAGACATGATTTGGCATTATTCTCCAACTGAACTAAAATCTACTATTCTGGTTTTTCCCTCCTTCAGGCATATTGAGGAGGTTATTAAACCCAAATTATATATTTTTAAAAGACCATCCTCATCTGGATTATTTTTGCTACCAAATAGCCACTATATCTTGAGAAGTATATCAATCTGAGTAATGATAATCCAAATTTGCTTGGCAAACAGAAATAGTATTTTGCCTTTTCTATTGCTGATGTTTCAGTGGACAACTGAGAAAGGATAAATGCTTCAAAATTTAATGGAAAATTTTAATGGAAATTGACAACTTCATACTATTTTAAATATACAGAAAGGAGCATTCAGCAGTAAACCAAAATGCTAAGAGTCAATAAAAATATATATCATGAAATGTTCTGCTTTCAAGAGGTTTTGAAACAGGCAAGTCCTGCACCTGTTGCCATTCCTGGGCTCATTAAGCTGACAGAAGTTTTGACTATCATAGATTCAGATACATTGCCTTCATTATGCTTCAAATGCAATATTTTATAGCACTACAGATGAGTATATATTTGTGGAGTGCGGTGAAAATGGTGGAATCAACAGTTGATAGAGATCTCAAGTGTTTCATACTTTGTTCATGATATGGCAAGGCTTTTCTCTTGCAATATTTACCTACAGAAGTCCTGTGTTCCCAATCACTGTCTGTTTCTTAAATCATACAGGTAGTTTCCTGTTCCCCATTTGTTCTCTTAAATGACATTGCAGAATTGCAGAAGCAGGCAGGGCTATTTAAAACTCAAAATAATCCTTGGTCCCCAATGTTTTTGTTAGATGACTGAACTGCAATAATATTCTGGGGTTTTTTTTTAATATAAGCAAAAGCAAAATGGAGGGATTAATAAAATCTATTCAAAATGTGAACTTAATTTGCAACTTAAAACATCTTGAAGGAATATGTTGCCTATAGACTTGAATGATTAGGTTATTACTGAAAAAAGATTCTTACAATTAATAAAGTGCTATTTAACCTACCTAGAAGCTCACTATGAAACTCTGCTGCCATTAGGAAACATAGTATTCTTTTACATACCAATGAAACTCTACAATTAAACCTGAAATTTCCAAAATTTGAGTAAAGAAAAATAGTAAATACGGGAGAACACAGACAACATGTGAAAGCTTTAAGCTCAAACCATGTTGAAAATTGATTTTGTTTACCTACTTGATTTTCTTCCTGTCTCAGCCTCATTTCAGTATCCCACCAGCCATTTCACACAATCTAAATAAAATGTATTATGGAGCCATCAATCCTTTTGAACTCTAATCTTATGTCCATTCTATGCAAATATACACATCATATGTGATTATGTATAATGTACACCAATAAATAAGACTTCTGCCATTACTGGTAAAAGGGATTGCCTTGGCCTGAACTTCTTTTAATTTGTTTAAAAGCTGACTGGTGGCCAACTAAGCACTGCTTCGACTGTTTCAGCAGAAACATTGTCAGTGCCACCTATTGTGCAGGAGGATAAGCTTGCCAGGTCTCTCCGTTGGAGAGATGCCCCTTGAATGGGCTATGACAAGCTTATCTCAACTGTCCCCTAGAAGGATACCACTTGGAAGGAGCAGTCCTCTTTGGTTAGGGTGAGATCCCACCATGCTTTGGTGCACATGTAAATTCTTTGCAACCCATTGGTCTCTCCCCTTGGTACCACACCCGCTTTCCCCCATAAAACTACGGCTTCTGCCCAGTTCAGGGAGGGAGGTGCTGTTCTTGGCTCCCTTGGCAGAGTGCTGGACAATAAAGGCTATCTCTGTGGAATCACCACACAACACTCCTGTCTTTCGGTCTCTGAGTCGGCCTGGGATTACAGTGCAAGGCAGAGCTGATATCACTGAGCTGAAATCACTGCTAAGAGCTGATTGCTTACAGCCACAGGCTGTTCCCTTGCTGAGGTATCCCGGAGGCCAAAGGGCTGCCTGAGACTCCTAGGAAGCTCTCCCTTGCAGGACCTCTCTCTGGGAAGGTTGTGGCATCCTGGGTCAGACTAAGGGACCCCCAATGGCTGTGCCAACAACTTGACTCACCAAAGTAGTCATTAAACAACATGCAGCACTTTTTATATTGTGTCATGAGAGGCTATTGTGCAATTGGAAACTGTAGCTGGGAAAAATGCAAAGGAGACAGATGATGATCTGAAAAGATATAAAACCAATAAAAAATGGATTCCAGTCCTGGGGAGTTGAAAAGATTCACCATGAATATCATGCTTCTCTGCAGATCTGGCCACTGCCTCTTGTAGTCAGCTTATTCCTGATTCCCCATGGGAAGACTGGCACCACTGATTTTAGGACCTAAAACCACACTGGTAAGAGCAGGGGACAAATGCTAAGAAATTTTCTAGCTTGACAGCCATAAATGGGTTATTAATGCAGCTCCTCTTCTATACCAGATGCTGAGTGGTAATATTACCTTACCTGGACTAGACATAAAAGTGAGATGTTCTGTTCAGTCTCCTAAAGTTTTAACTAAGCTGAAAATTGTAATTTTAATTTATATATTTTCTCTTTTATCCACATTAATATTCTGCACATGTATGTGCATTTTATTGATATGTAAGGGTATACACCACTGTAATATTTATCCATCTGATCTTTCTTTAGGCATTTGATATTGGTTTACCTTTAAATATGATAGGAACTCAAGCTCTTCCCTATAACACCTCTACCATACCCCTCATCCATCATCATTTTTAATGTGTTTCATCCGCTTTCACAAATCCTTCCATGGCAGGTGTTCATAAATCTGTTTCCTCCCAGGATATATTCTTACCCCCTAAGCTTATTAACTCGTAGTCCCTATTTCCTAAACTTACGAGCTAACAGATTTTCCTTCCCTCCCACAAATCCATTTGCTTCAGCAATATTTATGCTTTTTTCTCCAGTGCTGAGGTAGAAATTCCCTGTTTCAGACAGATAATCTCCTAAATGTCTCTCAGGGAGCAACAAAGAAGGAAAGCAAACAGGTTCATTTCCACAGTTGTGGATAGCAAGAATGGGGACTAATAATGAAGCAGCTCTTGTATTACTTGGAATTTAAGTTACTTGATTATGTGGGTTTGGAACATAAGAGAAAAATCTTCTAAAGCATTTCAAAACTACCCAGTCCTACCCATAAAAACAAAGCGCAATTCTTCCGCTTATATAAAAGCTGCCCACAGTTTTTTAGATAGGATATATGTATAAGGGAAGGAGTAGGTAGTGGTCTTAATCTGTGTTCTTTGAAAGTAAAGTGATGATTCCAAGGATGGCTCAGGCAATATCTTGGAGAACAGTTTCAAATTTTCTAAAGTGAGATTTGTCTAATGGCAATTTCCTTTCCAAAGCTGTGATTTTTGCAACGCTTTTCAAGGAATTAGAAGAAAATAAGAATGTTAGTTCTCTACCTGGGGCCAGGGGGGACAAGAATAAAACAAACAGAACAGAGATTAGCTTGAGATGGCCCAAGGAGCTATGAATCTGGATTCATGTGACATCATATGGTCATCATAGTCTAGTAGACCTTGGTTTGGGACATAACAGATCAGCAGCTATACCTTGCAATATATAGAATTCTTGCAATATTGTTGGACACTTGAAAGGCTTTTTGAATAAAGGGGGAAGCATAGGAAAATACAAAGCTAAAACTGAATAATCAGTCTACTCCCGCCATCAAAGGGGTACGTGTGATGTGCTCTTTAATCCCATTTACCTTACACTATCACTGAAAGAGAGATCTTTTTGAAGACATTTTTAATATAAAGAGCAATGATACTATAGGAGGGAGAATGGAAGACAAGCAACAGTGATTGGTATTGCAATATGCCACCCTTCTGTGCTATGAAGCAAGTTATTTTAGTTTCTTACTTGTTTCAGAATGTAGGCCTATTAGATGCTAAAAATGATAAGATTACCCTTTAAAAAATCATTCATTATATGGTATGAAGACTTGGAAGAGAGTCTAGGAAGTAAGAAGTATACACTCCAATTTAAATGAAGTACTGTATTGTGATACTTACAAGAAAAAACACAGACAAATCCAGATTTAATGAGCCCTTATACTACATAAGGAGAGGAAAGCAGACAGATACATGCTTGAAATGAACTGTTAAACCAATGAGAGGGAGCAAAGAAATGACAGATTCGTTGCCTAAAATGAGCTCTGCAAGAGGTGAAAGCAGAAGGCATAGAAAAAAAAAGTTTCATCTTGCTAACTTTTTTTTTTTTTTCTTTTTTTTCGTTTTTCTTTTTTCTTTTTTCCCCAGAAGCTCAAATGTGTTGTGGTTGGTCTGTAGTTTCTGCGTTGGCATGGCAAGCCGCAAACCTTCCTGGAGAGCGCTGCGGGGCTGCCTCAGGGAGAGCGGCTGTTCCTTCTGGGTGGCCCCATGCTCGTGCTCCGGCTGTCGGCTCCACAACACGGTGGCGATAAAGGAGGCAAGAAGGGTCTCCGCACGGGGACCACAGAAGAACTTTATTCACATGGTGATGTGCAGGTTCCCCAAAGCAGAGAGCCCAAACAGCTGGTAGTCTGGGGTTTTATATGGGGACGAGACGGGCAGAGAGAGCGCACGGACTAATGGTCTCAGGGCACAGGGGCGGTACATGGGAGGAGTTGGGGTACCAGAACCAATAGGGAAAACCTAAGGGAGTGGTCAGGACTAGGGGCGGGAAAGGGATAACAGTGTGGGAAGGGCAGGCATTTAGTAAGAAAAGGAGTGGGGAAATACAGCACTACACAAAGGTTCATTACAGATTCATGGCACTGCTGTGGATGATAAATAATAGCAAAGATCATACAGTTTTCCTTTATACCCATTATTATTCATTTGTTTTACAAAGAAAACCAGAACATAAAATTAAGCATTTGGCCTTAATGAGGATGGGAGCTGTATTGTATGATGACAGGCAGCAGACAAAAGGGAAAATGTGAGGAAGTAATGGAAGGCAAGATAAAAGTAAAGTAATTTTGACTGGAATGCAATTGTACATACAACATAAACCTCATTCAATTGAAGGAATTTAAGATTTTAACATTTATTATATCTGACTTACAAGAGGATTCTAAATAACCATCAGTTTCCTTCTCCAGCTAAACATCTTTGGTACTTTTTAAATGTTTTAGTTTAATATTATACAACCTGTATTACAGTGAATATATGGATGATTACCTCAAAGTGAGATAATTTAGCTCTTTCATTTCAAAGCCATAAACATTAGATGTGTTTTTCTGCCATTAGGTTTGTTTTCTTTGAAAACTTAAGTAATAGCAAAATTAGTACGGTTCTGTGAAGCATTTAGATTTTACTAGAGTTTCATTTACCAGAGGAAAACGGGTCTGACAGCATCTTCTTATGCACTTCTGTGAACATGCATTTTCTAGAAGCATTATTTTGAAAGATTCAAAGAAATAGTTTGGCACTTCACCTTACCAGTGGAACCATAACTAGCTTGCTTTAAAAAGCTCACCTTCTAATAGATGCATAAAAGAAAAAAAATGAAATCAGTTAAGCTTCCTCACAGAAGAGTACCAGATTATGAACAGTCAGCAATAAAAAGGTATAAAGGATCTGCAAGTATAAAATGTAACACCCATAACAAGGTCAGAAATAACCCAGAGTTAAATTTAAGAGGAAAACAACTCCCTAGGCTTGTATTAAAAGCAAAAAGGCTGTCTTTCTGCATAGCTAGTAGCAGTGATATACAGTTATAGGGTAAGTGTGAAGTATTCTAATCAGAGACATATCAGTTTCTGACCTTGAAATCAAGTATCTGAATGAGTCAAACAAATAAAGGTGAGGTTAGATAAAAACTAGATGAAGACAGGTAGCTAAAATAGATTATTTTAGCAAAGCTAGTAATTCTGGTTTTAGCATGTAGCAGTCATAACTTGCCCAGCCTGGAATTTTCTGCCTATCCTGTAGCCAAACTCCTTATCTGAAGCAAGTGCTTTCCTCCACAATTAGCCCATGAACTAGCCTGCCTGGTTCATTCCAGTGGAAATGCTGTGGTACAATTCATTTGTGTGCAATGCCAGTGTTTAAGTCCTGGCTGGAGGCAAGCTGAGGACAGCACAGTCTTCTCATTTGCTCCAGTGGGAACTGAATAATATTTTTGATCTGCATAAAATTTTGGTTAATTTTTAAGGTAAATTTTTAAAGTTATATGTATTTTCTTAAAAGTTCAAAAAGGCGTAGCCAGAGTAAGGGGCAAGAATTGAAGGTTAAAGTTTTACTTACAATTTCTTAACTTCTCATTTCTGTTATTAAAATGCAGTGTTATTCATAAATTTAAGACCCTTGTTTATTCAGCTTTTTAACTTTCCTTGCTTTACAAATCCATATTTCTAAACAGATACCATGCTATAAAAATTGTCATCTGGGAACTAGCAGGATTTTCTCTTATTCTACCTTTGCACTTTAGTAATGGCATATTTTAATTGTAGATATGTATTTCTGATTGAGAATAATAGTATTTGTCACTTAAGACAATGTAAAAAAGTAAATCACATAAAATAGATATATTTATGCATAGTGTGTCTTGATTATGAGATATACACATAATATTTGTATTTTTGGATTAAAATAATGATGTGGATTAAAATAATGTTGTGGATTAAAATAATATATAGAAGGACTATATTGAGGATTTGACTTCTATGTTTCATTCATTGAAATACTGTCAATTGAAATATGAAATATGAAATATTTCAGATGAAAATTGAAAAATTCATATGCATATGAAAATTCCTCAAGACAAATTTCATTGTAACTCATCTCAAAGAACACATTGCAGTGGCATATTCCATGATCTTCACTTTTTGAAAATACTTGTGATGAACGAGGGCTATAATGAATAGTTTTTTGCACATGTTTTTTGAAGGAGTTTAAGTAATTGCAATCTCATTTAAGTTACTATGATGCTATTGATCCTAGATATTTTTTATATTTCTTACACATAATGTTTGAAACCTTTAGAACACTTTTAATATTTACTCTTGAAGCACTTATGAGATAGAGAAGTGCTACTGATCTCATTTTTAAAATGAGAAGATTAAGACACAAAGGTGACATTGTTGTGTGGAACATGAAAGTTATGTAAGTGGTCTTGAAAATCTCTATATAAATGATTCAGTCACGTATGCGGTACAAGACTGTAAAAAAAAAGTTAGTTTCAGGGTTTCAAGGCTGGATCTTACACCCTAACTGCTGAAGTATCTTTCTAAATAAAGAATTAAATATACAGGAGTAGTCTTTCAAAGAGTCGCAACTTCTTTTGAACCCCTTTCACAAGCAAACTCAGCAAGCCATATCAGGGGACTTTAAGTCTGCAAAAAGGAGCAGGTGTCATTCAGTTAAGTACATGAATAAATTAATTGTGTTGAATGAATTCATGTTTTGTACATGAATAAGGATCAGTCTGGTACAGCATATTTTAGATAACACAAATATCTAAATAGTAATATTTTATCAGCCTTAGCTCTACAGTTACCTTAATATATTTTAGAGTTGATCAGTCACTTAAGACATGATTCAGAATCATTTTCATGGGCTTATTTTGCTCCCACTGAGTTTTCAGATTGGAAAAAAACATGATTAAACTTTTTAGGAAAATAATCTGAAAATGTTTCTAATTATGTCATTTTAAAGGGGAAAGAATATCCTTTTGGATGCTATTTAAGTTTGTATCACTTATTTTATGTTACAAAGGACTGAACTCCTCTATAGTTCAGTAAGCAGAAAGCCATTCCTTACTTATATTTTTCTATATAATCCCATTGACATATACTTGTTAAAATATTAACTGTGAAGTATTTAGGCCAGATTTAAATGCAATAATAAGTAAGGGGATTTGCATAATACTGGGCAGTGATGGCAGCTTTGAAATGCCAGCATCATTTTTCACAATTGATAGCATAGTGCCTTTGCAAAGAATCATTTATTAATACCAAACCACTGTTTCAATAAAGCATTAGAATTTCCTGCATAGAATAGCCCTTGGGCAGCATTCTGAAGTTATATTGAATTGCTATTCTAATCCACCATGGAACATTTTAATAAGTGTGATAAATGAGTCACAAAGGGATTCAGATTTCAACATCAGTAGAATTAGAATCTGGCAAAGGCTGGGTTTGGGTGATAGATGTAGAGGATTTTTGTGGTAAACAGTTTGCAATGTCAGGACAATACCAGCTTATTGAACTTTCAGAGACTAAATTCCTGTCCATTTGTCATCTTGTTGCTAACAGACATAGATGTACATAGAGTAATAGACTTACATTCTCTATCAGCTGATAACAGTACTGTAACTCCTGGACCACTTTAGAGAGATCAGAAAATGAAACATTCAACAAGAAAGAGGTGAAAAAAATCAAAAAACTAAATATAACCAGAACTTTTTTATTCCTGCAAATATTTTTATATTGTAAGCACAAAGCTAGAACAATTCCTGGTACAGATAATACTCTCACTGAGTCACTCTGCTTTTTACAGTACTTTCAAACTTCTGTGAAATTAGTCTCTTTTTTTTGTTTTCAAACAAAAAGAATAAATTATATGGTTACATTATTAATTGGTTTTAGAGTTAAAAACAGCCTTATTATTTCATGTTGAAGAAAAATTAGAAATCGTTTTGCTATTTTCCTATAGTTTTCCATCTCACGTCAAATCAGTAGTGGAGGCAATAATATTAGGATTTTTAAAAACATAAAAGGCAAGAGAATAAAAAACAAGAAGATGCTTACCTGTGAATAGAATGGTGTAGCGATTAAATTTTACCAGGTTAGATCATACACTGAAAGTAGATCCATCTCACATAACTTTCCCTATCTAAAACTTTGTTGCTGACTGTAAATTAGTTGTTCAGGCTCTCTCTGTCATTATGAGAAAGAGCAAGAACAGCAGTTCATCTTACATATTTAATGCTTCCTTTAAAGGTGCCTTTTTCTCTCTGCACTATGCAGGAGGCCAATTTCAGTCTTGGTGGTTAAATTTATGGGGTAAATATTGGTGAGATGAATCCTATTAGTAGAAAAATTTTTCTTGTATTGTCTGGTTAGGACATTATCTTTCCCTAATAACAAGCTAATAGGGCGATAAACTACTATATTTTTTTCTTAACAAAATAACAGAAAAAATAACCTTTTAAATGACCATTAAAATGCTCACTGACTCCAGTAGTGGTGATTCAGTACTTACGCAAATCAGTTTTATGTATTTAACCTTTTGTTAAACAAGTCTTAAAATATTTAGAATCCAATCCCCCAGTATTTAATATTATTGGATTGTTTCTTTTTTGCCTTACATAACAAGCTGTAATTTAAAGTGTGCAGAGAACATCAAGGAAACAAGAGCCTCAGCTGTGATATTAGTAGTAAAAGGCCAAGCAAGTAGTGTTCTAAGTCAGTTTCTAAATGGAATGAGTCATTTAGTGACAATGGATAGAGAAGTTTGAGGTAGTCAATGCTTTTTTTGTGTCGGTCTTCAACAAACTCTCTTAGGCCCTGTGCCTGGCTTCAGTGAGAGCACATTTAGAGTACAGCATCCAGTTTTGGACAAATGAGTCCGGGAAAGATACTGATAAATTGGAGTGATTTCAGCAGAGACCTCTGAACTGGGTAGGAGTTGGGGCACCTATCCTGTAAGGAGAGGTTGAGGCACCTGTATTTGTTCAGCCTGGAGAAGACATGGCTTTGTGAAGACCACCCAACACCTATGGAGAGGTGTTTTGCACCAGGAGGTGCTGGTTCATCACGACTGTAGTAAGAAATGCCCTCAGACTCTAGGGTATCATTTAAAATGCTATTTATTAGAGACAGTGTTATAAGAAGAGAAAATCATAGATCTTTTATATCCCTTCAGATGCTGAAGCAATGTTAAATTCTTGTAGCATTGAACAGGACTCCAACCCATGCTCAGCATGTCATACAGATCCCATCCAGAGTAGAGATCCTCCCTTCCATCATTCAGGCTATTAAAAGATGTTTTTACAAGGAAACAACTGTGTTAATAGTTTTTATAGTCAAAGAAGAAATGGTGCTCTTATGAGAGCTTCTTGCTGCACTTTCAGATAAAAGCAAGGCTGTGCTACTGGTATTAAAAAAACCCAAGGGTGATAATTCTTGTTTCGAGTTTATCTTTCTACATTGCATAAATAGAAATTACTCTAAAGGGCAAAGGGAATTTGAATTACTAACACTGGAAAAGCAGAAAAAATTCAATGGAAATGTAAGCTATTTATAAAATACTTGTAGGTCTTTGGCTTCTTAATCCCCAAAATTTCTGCTTCTCTTTACTAGTGAGTTGAAGAATATTTGGTAGAAAAAAGTGGAAGTTTAGTTAACATTTAACTTCACTTTAAAGAGCACTTGAAAGAAATGCAAATCCTAACTTGAACCTATAGAATAATATTTGGTTTTTGCATTAAAATGGACTTCTGATATGTAATTTGCATGTTAACCCTTGCATAGAGTTATGTGTATATATCTGCTTATACATCTATTGGTGCTCACCATAGCAAACGGGCTCATGAAAGGAGTTAAAATTGGAAGCAGGATGAGCTGTGGTGACTGTGGCCTGTTTGCGTTTGTGATCTTGAGGAACATGTGCCTGGCAAAAAACAAAGTCAGGACTGTGAACTTTAGAAGAGTGAAATTCCAGCTTTTTAAATAATTAATAGATGTGATACCATGGGAAACTGTCCTTAGGAGCAGTGGAGCTGACCAGAAATAACAGTTATTTCAGGACACTTCTCTTAGAGCACAAGAGCTCTCCATCTTGGTGTGTAGGAGGTGAAGTAGGACAGCTTGGAAACTGGCATGGATGAGCAAGGACCTGCTCCTCAAAATGATGAGTGAGAAGGAAATGCACAGCCAGTGAAAACAGACACATGTGGTCTTGGAAGAGTACAATGGATGTGTAAGGCTGTGATCAGGAAAGCTACAGTACAGATGGAATGAGACTTGTAAAGGGATGTGAAAAATAACAAAAGGGGTCATAGAATTTCCTGAGTTGGAAGGGACCCTCAAGGATCATCAAGTCCATCTCCAGGCCCTGCACAGGACAGCCCCAAGCATCACACCAGGTGCCTGAGGGCATAGTCCAAATGCTTTTTGAACCCTGGCAGGCTTAAGTCTGTGACCATGGGTTTCTAGAAGGTATTCTCTAAGTGAGTAAATCAGAAAAGAAAGTGTACAAATAAGGGAGAACTGGTAAAACACATGTGAAGAGGCCTGAGACATTTAACAAGTTCTTGACATCAGTCTTTACTGGCAGTCAGGCTTCCCACCTCTCTGGAGTCCCTGAACCTCTACGTGGGGGTTGGCAGAGGAAAGTCCCTCCCACTGCCATTGAGGAGGTTTGAGACTTGAAGGAACTGAATAGCCACCAATACACATAGGAAAGCACAAAGTATCACTCCTGTTTTTAAAAGTGGAGAAAGGAAGGTCAGGCTCTACAGGCTGGTGATCTTCATCTTTGTGCCTGGGAAGATCTCAGAGTGGATCCTTATGTAAGCTATGTTCAGGTACATGCAAGACAAAGAGGTGATTTGAGACGTTCACCACAACTTTACCAAGGGCAAGTCATTCCTGACTAATTTGGTGGCCTTCCATGGTGGAGTGACTTCAATGGTTGATGAGGGAAAACCAGGGAGTATTATCTACTTAGACTTCTGTAAGGTTTTTGACATGGTCCGATATGACATCCTTATTTCCAAATAGGAAAGACATGGATTTGAAATTGGACTGTTGAGTGTATAATGAATTGGCTGGAGGGAGACAGCCAGAGAGCTGTGGTTAATGGTTCTGTGTCCAGATGGAAGCTGATGGTGAGTGGTATCCATCAGGGCTCCACTGGGGACTGGTGCTCTTTGATATCTTTATCAATGACATAGACAGCAAGATTGAGTATCCCCTCAGCAAATTTGCAGATGAGATGAAGCTGAGTATTGCAGTTGACACCAATACAACCTAAGTTCTTCCAGAAGTAAGCTGAAGTTTGTTAATCTCAGTTATGTCATGCAAATGTAATTATGACAAATGAGCTTATATAAATTGTGAAAATTCTACAGTACAGAAATTGATCCTATACATCTATTAAAATAATTTTACACAGCCTTTTTTAGTTGGGGTTTTTATTGGTAGACCATTGAAAATAGAATAAATGAGTGTAAAGTGAAAATATTATTAAGGATAAAAATATATGTCTTCCTTGCATCATAGCATTAAGTTCAAGTGCAGTTCTAAATGAGGAATTCTAAACCTGAAAATATCTAATATAAATTTCAATACAACACCATACTCAGCAGTACATCAGAACAGTTCTTCCCATTTGTGTGAGCATGAGAAGATGATTGATACCTGCTTTTGCCTGTTTTGTATGTTTGCAAGGTACCCTTTCAGAAAGAGTATGGCAGAGCCTAAAGTTTTTAAAGAAAAGAGTAAATGTAAATCTGAAAGGACATGTGTAGTACAGCAAGGAAAGTACTTTTCTTGCAGTGTCATCATTTTAACTCAGAGTCACAACGTCAAGTTTCAGTGCATGATATTGGCTGTGTTGGTGCTATTCTACTGTGATTGATTTCCCTCAGATTTCTCTCAGTACTATACACTTAACTATGTACTTATAAAATGTTTGTTTTGTTACTCCCAATCACATCCTTAGGATTGTTCTATCAGAATTCTTCGCTCAGATGTAATGCTTTGAAATTTGTCTCTTTTCTCAGTTGTACTTCTTGCTGACCAAAAATACTTCTGGATTTTATTTTTTTAATCCTGCTCACATGACAATTTCAGCTAAATGTGTTTCACCTAGACATGCTTATCTGTACCTCATGTCCTGACATGTATTTATTGCTTGACTGAAGAGATCTGATCCTCAGATTTTAAAGCTGTTTTTCTGATATTTGAATGTCTGGATCTGAGACTTTTCTTTAAAGGTTCAGACTTCTGCTGGCAGTTTTATGCCCTTGGCAAACCAACACTTTTCTGTTAAAATGCTTACCTTCTCCATGGGGTTTTTAACATTGCCTTATATTTTCCAGTATTTACTGAAAAATTGCACTAAATAAGTTTTCTTGCATAAAAATTGATAAATGGGGTCCTATGCCTTGTACAAGTGTGGCAGCAATTTTTATAGCCTCTGAGAAGCTATATTTTTCAAAATCATAGACCAAGTTGCTCAGAAACCCATCCAGACTTTTCTTGAACACTTCCAGGAATGGGGCAACCACAACTGCTCTGGGCAACCTGTTTCTGTATCTTATCCATCACAATAAAGAATATATTTCTGATAGCTAATCTCAACCTCTCTGAGTTTAAAGTCATAACCCTGTGTCCTATAAGTACATGCCATTGCAGACAGTCCCTCTCCAGCTTTCTTACAGGCCCCTGCTAGGTACCGTAAGGTTTCTGTAAGATCTCCCTGAAGTCCTCTTCTCCAGGATGAACAATCCCAGCTCCATCAGTCTGTCTTCTCAGGAGAGGTGCTCCAGCCCTCTGATCTTTGTACCCCTCCTCAGGACTCTTTCCAATGTGTCCATGTGCTTCTTATATTGGAGGTCACAGATCTGAATATAGTCCTCCACGTGGGATCTCATGACAACAGAGTAGTCGGGCAGAATCACTCCCCTTGAACTTCTGGCCGTGGATCTTTGGATGCTACCCAGGGTACAGCTGGTTTTCTGGGCTGAAAGAGCACATTGCCAGGACATGTTGAGTTTCTTGTCAAACTGTCTTGGTTACAGGAGGAAGAGAGCCAACATGGGTGTAACCAACTATGCATTCTACAACCATTATTCCTGATGAACTGTTAATGGTGGGTCATTTGCAACAGCTGCCCAGTGCGCATCCCACCCCTCAGGTGGGCTGGGTGTTAAATAAGGCAAGGGAAAAGAGGCAGGGTAATCCTTCTTTTTCTTCCCACTAATGACTCAGCCCTGATAACTCCCTCCAGGGAAGCAGCAGCACAGTCCCACCCATCCTGAGGGGGTAGTCTCTGCTAATGGGCCATAATGTGCTGAAGAAGTATAAGCAGATAGAGAGCTGCAATGACCATCAA
>VYZQ01030426.1:74773-86033 GCA_013400655.1 Mystacornis crossleyi
GTTTTAAGCCAGTTTTTCTTTATAATTGCATTTATTGTAATATTTCTATGAAATTGTGACTCCAGCTTGAAGTCCCTTGCAAGGAATTTGTGTGGGGGTTAATTTCTCCTGCTGGTTCACTTTCAGACCAGCACACCAACACACCCAAGTCCTTTTTCTCAGGGCTGGTTTCATTCCATTCTATGACCAGCTTGTATTTGTGCTTGGGATTGCTTCAAACCAGATGCAGGACCTTGCACTTGGCCTTGCTGATCTTCAGGAAGTTCACACAGGCCCAGCTCTCAAAACTGTCAAGGTACCTCTGAATGACATCTCTTGCTTCTAGCATGTCTACAACTTCACACAGATGAGTGTGGTCAGCAAACCATCTAAAGGTGCACTCAATCCCACTGTCCACGTTGCTGAAAAAGGTGTTACACAGTGCTGGTCCCAGTAGTGTTGCCTCATCACTGGTCTCTGCCTGGATATCACGTAGTTGACCACAACTCTTTGAGCATGACCATCCAGCCAATTCCTTATCCACCAAGTTCATCCTTCAAACCCATGTCTCTCCAGTTCAGAGACAAGGATATAAGATGATGTCAAATGCTTTGCACAAGCCCAGGAAAATGACATCCCTGTTCTACATGTGTTTGCATAAAGACATTTAAGCTGCTTCCTCAGTGAAGCCAACTTACTGGCTGGAGTGGCAGGAACTCCTCTGTGCTGCCCTTCAGGTGGTCTGCTGATCTGTGATACCTCTCCAGGCTCTGGAATTTCTAACTGGCATTGGCCCACCATTAAACTGTTGGGAGTGGGATGATATGAGGTTCCCCTCCCCCCGCAAGTTTAGTTTAAAAGCCACATGGTCTAAAAAGATGATGAAACACACATAGTTTAAATTAATATCGCCACACATCTTAGTAAACTGAAAGTCTACAACATTTGGAATATTTTTTAACTTTTGGACATGTCACTGAAAATTACAATGATGCTGTTAAATGTATTTGTTTAGGCTTATCAAAAAACTGTCATTTTTTAAATTATTATTAAATTGTGTGATTTTTACGTTCACTAATGGAATATTCCTTCAGTGACAAAACCAACAGTTCCTAATATAGTGTCGGCAGATGTTTATTCAAGGGGAAAAGAATAAATGGCATTGCACTTTCAGTTTTCCATGAATACAGACAGGTTATTGGTGAGAAATTATTCATAATAACTTAAGGGAATTAGAGACTGTACAAAATAATAGGTAGAAAGGAATAGATTTCACATCTGCAGTGCATCCATGATTTATTCAGTGCTATACTGCTGTGGAAAGGTATAATGAAAATAGAACTTCTGCTGTTTAGATGGTTTATTTGATTTATTTTTCTTTGTGAGGAAAATGAGTTTCTTATTACTCTCTTGGCATGTGAGATTAATTGATAGTAATTTAAATTATATTTCAAATATGTAATAGTCAGAATGGACAGGAAAAAATAATAGAAAACTTAAAATGGACAGCATTAGCAATTTCTTTCTTTTAATAGTGCCTCAAATATGTTTTTCATGTTTCTCCTGTTCCTTGGGACAAGGAACACATGCAAATATCCAAGTGGTGGGTTTCAAGAGGATGGGACCAGACTTTTCAGTGGTGCCCAGCAACAGGACAATGGGAAAGGGACACAAACTGAAACACAGTAAGTTCCACCTGAACATAATTAAAAACTTCTTTATATTGATAGTGACACAGCATTGAACAGGTTGCCCAGAAAGATTGTGGAGTCTCCTTATGTGAGATATTGAAAACACGCCTGGATGCAATCCAGATGCAGCCTGTACTGGGTGAACTTGCTTTAGCAGGTTTAGCAGGTTTAGCAGGGACTAGATGACTTCCAGAAGTCCCAGTCCCAATAGTTCCATGATTCTTTGATTTTGTTAATTTATCAGCCTGAGTGATTATTCCAAGAGGCTGTTACATGTTGATGAATTTGTTAGGGAACAGCCAAGCAAAAAAATTAATAAAACAACATAAAGATCAAAACAGTTCTGACTGACCCAATGCTACTTGTTGATCATATACTGTTTAATCTTTTCTATTCCGTTGTTGATCCAAAAGACATGATGATGTGATCCATCATCACAGGGACACTTGGAGCTTAAGTCATTATAGAAGCACAGATGTTATATTCATCAGTTCTTCTTTCCCTCTCTTTTTTTATTTTTTTATTTTTTATTTTTTATTTCTGCCATTAATTTCTGTTGTCCTCATGAGATGAAAAATAAATACAGTTAAAGCTCTATAAAGGTCAAACTTGATCTTCTCTAGCATGGAATTCAAAGATAATAATTCTATAACCGTAGAAACATAGAATGGTTTGCATTAGATTGGACCTTTAAAGATCACCTAGTTCNATGTGAGATATTGAAAACACGCCTGGATGCAATCCAGATGCAGCCTGTACTGGGTGAACTTGCTTTAGCAGGTTTAGCAGGTTTAGCAGGGACTAGATGACTTCCAGAAGTCCCAGTCCCAATAGTTCCATGATTCTTTGATTTTGTTAATTTATCAGCCTGAGTGATTATTCCAAGAGGCTGTTACATGTTGATGAATTTGTTAGGGAACAGCCAAGCAAAAAAATTAATAAAACAACATAAAGATCAAAACAGTTCTGACTGACCCAATGCTACTTGTTGATCATATACTGTTTAATCTTTTCTATTCCGTTGTTGATCCAAAAGACATGATGATGTGATCCATCATCACAGGGACACTTGGAGCTTAAGTCATTATAGAAGCACAGATGTTATATTCATCAGTTCTTCTTTCCCTCTCTTTTTTTACTTTTTTATTTTTTATTTTTTATTTCTGCCATTAATTTCTGTTGTCCTCATGAGATGAAAAATAAATACAGTTAAAGCTCTATAAAGGTCAAACTTGATCTTCTCTAGCATGGAATTCAAAGATAATAATTCTATAACCGTAGAAACATAGAATGGTTTGCATTAGATTGGACCTTTAAAGATCACCTAGTTCCAACACCTCTGCCATGGGTAGGGACACCTTCCACTAGACCAGGTTGCTCAGAGCCCCATCCGCATCTGATTTTAAACACTTAGAAGGATTTGAACACTTACACAATTTCTCTAGGCAACCTATTACAGCGTCTCACCACCTTCACAGTAAATAATTTCTTACATACAATCTAAATCTCCCTTCTTTTAGTTTAAAGCCATAACCCCTTTTCATATCCCTACAGGCCTTGGTAAAAAGTGTCTATCTCTCTTGTATCCAACAAGCTTTCCCCAGTCTTCTCTTCTTCAGGATGAACAACACCAGTTCTCTCAGCTTGTTTTCATAGGATAGGTGCTACAGACTTCCAAAAATTTCTGTAGATGTTCTCTGTATCTACTGTAAGAGATCCAGGCATTTCCTGTACTGAGGACTGCAGAACTGGACACGGTACTCCAACTGGAGTCTCACAAGACCAAGGAAGAGGGAGGAAAATAAACTCCCTCAATCTGCTGGTCACACTTCTTTTTGTGCAGCCTGGGATACTAACAGCCTTCTGGCCTGCAAGTGTAGATTGCTGGGTCATATATAAATATTTTACCTTGTTAAATTGATCATAAATTCTGAAATGATTATATGAGCTTATAGTTAATACAGTTTCTTGCATTATTTACTTTCATAGCTCTTTGATACAAGATTAATAGCTTTATCATGTGTAGTGGTTTGATTCGCATTTTCCCGTTTCTGTGAGATAAGAACAGGGAGGAATACAAAGCAGGCACCAAACTTTAAAGAATATAATGAAGTTTATTACTACAACTAAAAGTAAAGTGGAATAGAAAAGAAATAAAAGCAAATTAACTCCTTTTTCTCCAGCACCTCCTCCATCCACCTTTAATATAAAGACAAAAACTTAAAATCAACTCAGCTAGTTTGCCCCTCTATAACAATCTTATGTCAGTCCATTGAGTGAGAGAAGTCTCTTTTGCTCAGCTATGGAACTTTTCCACAAGAACAATCTTCTCATGGCATCCACATCACAGCACAACCGCCGTCTGGGGTGGTTTTCTGTCAACATGTGAGAGTCCTCTTCCTCAACCACAGCTTTCGCCACAACCGTGTTCGAGGATTCACCTTTAGCTGCAGGGGGTATAATTTTAAGGACAAGCACTTCCAGAAAAACAGAAGTTCTCCTCATCTGTCTCCAGGATAAACCCCCCTCGCTATAGAGAGAAAACCTGTGAAAAAAAATTTAAAGTCCTTCTGTAGATAGCTCCTCTCATCAGATCGGGGCCAAGGTTAGCACTTCACCTCAGGCCTGCACCTGGGTTCGCGTTGGCAGGGCCCAGCAGGCCCCGCTGGGCCAGCCCAGCCCCACTCCCAGGGGCTGAGTGGGCCCTGTTACTTCTGTTTTCGTCGGAAGAGCAAGAGAGAGATTCCCGCCTTTCATCTCTTTTTAATCTGTATTCACGGGGCGTACGCCTTCCCTAAGTGGCTCAATAGAGCTGTCGATATTCAAATTAGTTCATTGATTGGTTCTGTCCAGTTCTGGAGGAAATTACAGCACCTGTTGCTGCAAACCACTTCCTCCAGGAAACAGAGCCAAAAGGAAGAAAAACCTGAAGAGCAGGAAGGGGTGTCAACCCATGACACCATGCTTCTTGGTAGAACAGCTGGAAGGAAGTTTTGTGACATCTAAGTTGTTAACTTATTAAACGAAAATATTTGAGTTCAACCAACAATTCTATTTGTTCAAAATATCATCTAAATTTAGGTTGGAGGAGACCTCTTTCTGTGTAATCTTCAAGCCATTTAAAAATTACACAGTTAATAAACAATAAGGCTGGAAGATATATAACCAAGTTAAAGAGTAAAGTGAAAGATGTGGCTGAGAAAAACAATGAAAATACATTTTAAAAATTCTGAATCTTATACTCTTAGATGTGTTCAGGTGAACACAAAGTAGTTCCAATGCTATTAAATTGGATAATTTAAAGTCATTCTCTGAAAATAAAAATTACTCCTTTGTGAATATGAATATAATGTTTTGTTCCATATATCTTTCCTCTCCACTGCAATGTACATTCCTCTTTAAAGATATTCAGGTTGTCAGTAAATGGATTTGAAAGTAATTGGTATTAGTTACCAGCAGTCTCAACTCACAATATATTTATGTTTTCCTTGGCTTTCTCCTTGGTGACATGACTCCCTAGGGTATTGCCCGACTTCTTCTTTTTACGCACTCCATCTTTCTCCCAAAAGAGAAATTCTGAAGCTAAAGAAGAAAAGTCAGGCTGGCTACAGAAGCATTAGGTCTTTCGGGATTCCTCCCTGAAGTAAGACATTCCCATAAGACTCATGCAGCGGACTGTGTCTGGTTCCTAATTCCATCCTGCTACTTCCATCACTCTCTGAAGAAATAATGCTGCAACTACCAGATATAATATGGAAGGGTAGCATCACAGTAGTCAAAGAAATACTTAACATTCCAGGAAAAGTAGGAATCTGAACTGTTTCCTAGGACATTGTTCAGGCCTGTTAGGAATCCATTTCATCTCACATGAGTACCAAGTTCAGAAAAATGGCTTGTAATGAGGGAATTGTACTATCCCACCAGCAAACATTTTTAAATGTCTTTTAGCTAGATCTTTTTCTTCCTCTCTTGCAGACAATATTCAACTCTATAAGTAGTCCAGCTATTGAAATAAGACTATTCAAATACTTTCTATGAATACTAGTGTCAGAATCTTGACCTTTGAGAGGACTTGAATGAAAGAACTATTTGTATCATTAAGATCCAGATGTAAGTTTTCTTCCTATAATTATCAAGGAGGCTGTGCCTGTGTAAGGCTTTGTACCTATATAGAGAACTTTTGTATTTTATGTAATATCTATGCTGTCTATAGGCGCATACACAGCATTAGGAAACCAAAGACATTTGAGATACAAAAGGCAAATCTCTTGCTGTCTCTATCAGCTCTCATAAGTAATTTTTATAATTATTTTTTCATTTTTATGTATCTATTTTCTATTAATATGAGAAACATAGATACCTGAAAATATATTATATAATTAAAAAGGGAAGGTTTGCATCCATTAACAATAAGCTTTCCTACATTTCCCTGTACTATGTCCCTTAAAAATACAAAATGCAAGGAGCCCATATTGTCAATGTAAATTTGGAAGCAAGATTCAGCTTTTCTTATTTTCAGCAACTACATAATCTGTCCTCTCAAAAAAATATAATAAAAAAAAATATAGCATGCATACATGCAGTTGCCACAATATTGGGGCCTCTAAACAGCTTTAGCTCTCTGAAGGGAATGAATGTGCAGTAGGTACCTAAAGGATTATACTATATAGAAAGTCATGCTTTGTAATTTTATTAAAGACAGACTTAGTTTACTTGTTCATATTTCAAATGCAAACTCCAAAATAAAAATTCAATATCCATCTATTTGGACATGAAAGTTCAAAAGGACACTCTTTATTAAAAACGTCTATTTCCCATTAATTCATGAGAAAGAAATCTCAAGTAGAGCATACAGCAACTGTTAATTCAGAAGGTTCTTGCTGCTGATATGATTCTAACCCAGGCGAATATTAAATGAAATCATGAAGTAATGGAAAGCATGAGCATGTTAAAAGGGCTGTGGCAGAAACCAAGAGAGACTGATGATGCAATTACCTTTCTTCCAGGCCATGCAATACTAATGTGATAAGGGCCTGCATAGTTCAACAGTAAGGATAAAAAGGCTAACAATAATTCTCAATTAAAGTAGGTTTTCTTCGTGCTGGTAAAATACACTGCATCTCATTGATTAGAATGCCTAAAAGCTCTACATTGTGTCATGCTGTTTGCAAAAGAAAATGCTAAGAGAGGTATTCAAATACTGTTTAATGAGAAGTGAGAAAGCTAAAGAACTGAGGAGAAAAGAATTGAGCAAATGTTAAGTTTAACACCACCAGTACATTACTAACAACTATAATGTACTGAATATTTATGGAAGCAGTATATTAGTAAGGCTCCTTGAAAATTCTTCCATTGTTCCTCGCAGAAAAAGTCCCACACTTAGCACCTGCCTTCCTCTCTAACAATATTTAACTTAATGGGTATTTTTCATTTAAGAGGTTATGTTGCTCAATTGGCCATTCAATTCATGTAGCCCTTAATAATCATAATCTGTTATGATTTCTAAAACTGAAGCCTTTGTTTGAGCTGATTCAGAATGTACTGTGCAGGCTGACTAGAGAAATTCATGTAGCTTGAATTATATTTTTCCTGATTTATTTTGATGAAACTGAGTACAGAGTTAAATCTGTAGTCCTTGCTACAGAATGAAGTTAGCCATATGTCATATAAGGTTTTCAGTTATTGTAAGCAGCTAAGGAATCAGATTTTGTTTTATTTTGCATGAAAAGCTGTACCATAAGGAGCGGTCATGGTTTAACCCCAACCAGTAATCAAGCTGCAACTAAGAATTTTCACAGATTGATCTTAAGGCCCATGCAGTCACTTCCTCACTCCACCCATAGTGGGACAGGGAGAAGAATCATGAGGATAAAAGTGAGAGAATTCGTGGTCTGAGATTGAGACAGTTTAATAGGTAAAGAAAAAGTCATGCGTACAAGCAAAGCAAAACAAGGAATTAATTCACCACTTCCCACAGGTAGGCAGGTGTTCAGCCCTCTCCAGGAAAGCAGGGTTCTGTCATGCAAAATGGTGACTTGGGAAGACAAATGCTATCACTCTGAACATCCTCATCTTTTTACTTCTTTTCCCAGTTTTATGTATGAACACAATTTCATAGAGGATGGCATATCCCTCTGGTCAGCTGGGGTCACTGCCAGCTGTGTCCCCTCACAGATCCTTGTGTCGCCCCAGTTTCCTCTCTGGTGGGATGGGGTGAGAAGCAAAAAAGTCCTTGATTCTGTGCAAGCACTACTCAGCAATGGCTAAAATATCCCTGAGTCATCGACACTGTTTCCAGTACAAATCCAAAATAGAGCTCCATACCAGCAACTTTGAAGGAAATTAATTCTATTCCAGCTAAAACAACCACAGATGCAGTACACTACTGTGCTTTTTTACAATAAACTTTGGAGAGATTTTCATTATTTTAAGCAAGGTTTAACGAATAGAGTGAGGTTTTCTTTCTAAAGCTGATGCTACCATACCTTGATTTATTGATGCATCAGTCTTCAAATTCAACATTGGTTAGTTTTTTTTTACACTGTTATTACAAAACTTCTAGTAAAATAAGTATCAACCAGTTTTAGATAAGTACTTTTGAATGACCTGCAGTTCATCTTCAAGTGAGAAGAGAGTTTGTCATTCAAGATCAAGATCAGGGCTCTGAAGAATATCATGATCTCCTTTTAGCATTTTTGTTCACTGTTAAATATAATAGTTTTGCTTATCTTGCTGTAATAACTTCTGGTCTCTTATATTGATTGCGTTTTATGGAAAAGAAATTTTTGCACTGAGAAAACCCAATATTTAATAATGTGTAGTACTGAAATTTGATATTGTAATACTGTATCAAAATGCAAGATGCAAAAGGCATCTCAATCTTACATGCTTATGTAGCTTACTGTAAAGTAGATTTACAGTTTTAATTGACCGAAGACTATTACCTTCTGATATTTCTTTGGCAGTCTAAAACTGAGTTTGGTTCTATTCCAGTTTTAATATTTGTTTACATTTATTTCTTCAAAGCTGTGAATTGTAGATGTTGATCCGAGACTTTGGGTACTTTCCCCATAAATTAAGATACAGAGTCCAAGACACAATCAATTTTTTTCCCATAAATATAGCAGACTATACCCACATCACCAACAATCGGAAAAAAATAGGGAAATAAGTGGCTGGGGAGGCTGGGGTGGGATTGATAAGTGTGACCAGAACATTAATAAAACCAAGTTTCTGCAGATCAAAGCTATCTAATGATATTGTTCACTGGCTTACCTGAAATGAAGTCTATGAAAAATTGTAATGATTAGTGACAGTCAATGTATTTGCAGCTTCAGTAAGTACAAATTGTGTGATGATGAAGACTGTACAGCTTGTCTTTCACCAGTTACAATAAAAACACGTGCTTTGGAAATGTGCACACATTTTACTGTACTTCACTTCTAAATATCTACACAGATGTATCAATTTTCAGCATCAGCTGCCATTGTTGCAAACATTTTTTTACAGACAGTGAAAATAATTGTCTGGATTGTTGCCTTTTCCCTTATAAATATCATTAGCCAATCAGCTGAGCTCAGTTGTCTTGAGTTGTTCCTGAAAAATATTTGAATCACCTTGTTCCTCCAATATCAGATATGACCTAGCTGTTTTGGGGGCATGCTGACAATTTCTGTTATGACTCTGCAGAATCCTTTGACTGAGGGAAAGGAGAACCTGTTCATTTTCTCTAAAGTCAAGCAGAAGGGGACAGATCCTCAGTTACTCACATACAAAAAATATTACGAAAGATGATTTAACAACAAAGTTAAATCTGGTAATGTGAGTATCTATGAGTGTAGCAAACTTTGGATTTGGTAAATACCTATGTAAAATGTGTGCTTTACTGGTAGGGTTTGTAGTCTTTTAGGAAGCAGAAGGTAGGATAGTAAGGGACGTGACGTAGATTTCAAACAAAATGGCAAGACATATTGCTTCTAAGAGAAAAAATTCACAGGCATTTGCTTGGAAGACAGGAGCCAACCCACAGCTAACATTTGCCATAGCTGCGTGTTCTAGGTGAAGCAGCACAAAACCTTTGAGAGGACCTTCCCCCAGTAAGATCAGGGCTGACATTGTGTATCGCTATTTTTCAATTACTCAGACAAATACTGAGAAGTATGAACCATCAAACACTGGAAAGCTATAAAAAAGCAAAAAAATCCCAAAGAACTTAAAATTAGAGCATGCCTCCAGCATGGTCCATGAACATAACTTATGTGCTTGGGAGAGATCTGGGAAAGAAAAAGAGAAAGGTTTAAGCCTATGTATGTTGAATAATGCACCAAGCCGTTTTTGCTCTTCAAGTGATGAACATCATTAGGACATGCTGAAATGAAGGAATCATGCTTGCACAGACTCCTTTCTCATCCATATTCCCCACAAAGAAAGGGATGTATAGGTTTCTCCACAGGACCATCCTGTGCTTTTGGCATTGTTTAGCTGGTGGGATTTTTCTAGATTTTCAGCAGATTTTCAGTGATTAGGAAGTAATTAAATATCCAAAAGTAATATAATCCCTATTTACAGTCTTTGTACAGTTTCTACTGCCTAGAGGAAATTCCACAGTTATAGATCATGGAAGACCAGAGTGCTTAGAGGATGGTATTCCTCACCTCAGCAACAATCAGACCTGAAAGGTGCATGCTTTCCACAATCATCATTTCAGATCAAGTTCACAAACTCCACAGAGAAATGGTGGTCCTCTCCAAAGTCCCAAAGAAGCTTCTGAAGGTCATTTGCAGGCACCAGTTATTTAAACAGGCTTTTAGATGCAAGCTTGCAAATGCCTAATTTACTCAGTTTTCAAGTGGTCAGCAGATGCCTACCTATGTTAATTCAGTTAGGAATTTCAGTGCATAGGAAGACTGGTTCAAGCCATATTTCAGGGTTCATGGCTATTTACAAAATAATTATGAAATCTAAACAGTAAATGATAAAATTATCCAAATCATTACTCTCTGTGTGTGCAGCCACTGTGATCAGCTGGCCTCCCTGTCCATGATCGTTGGCCTGAGGTCATAAAGTTTTTTCCTTAAGAACTCTTTCTGGAGAACTTTAATGAAGGGCTTTTGCTCCTTCAACTACAGTAATTATTGAAAACCTGAACACATGCACTAAACCCTAATTTTGCCAAATAAATTATTAAGCATAAATTGTTGCAATCGAACTACTTAATTCATCTGAGACAGAAAAAAAGAAAAAAGCTTATATTTTACTTTTTATGTCACATTCATCCCAATTCTCATATGCAGGGCTCTTCTGAAAACATTCTCAAAATCAGGCTGAAACAGAAGCATTTACGCCGAGTAGGCCACGATCTGCACCTACACGGATGATAACTTCCCACCACCAGGTGCTCCTCTCCTTCTGTCAAATCAATTATTCAGAGGAGAAAGGGGACTAGAGTCTCAACGCTAGACAGCTTAACCTTGGGAGAAGCAGGATAAGTAACTGCTACTACATCAGCTTGACCTCTTCCATTCTTTCTAGTGTGAAGAAAGGTGCAATGAATCCAAGCACTGCAGAGCTTTTCTCAGATCTCCTTGCTT
>VYZQ01030426.1:90933-114745 GCA_013400655.1 Mystacornis crossleyi
CATTAAGACAAAATACAGATGTTTAGTAGGCTACCACCTGCACAAATTGACTACTTCATTGGGACTTAATGGTTGTGAAGCATTACTGTAATGAAGGATTTATACAATCAGATCATTGTGCTCTTGTGACAACTGAACATTTGATTTATGCTGGCAGACTTAAAAAAATTGTAGTGAAACTATGCAGTGAACACTACTGGAGAAGGTGAGGGGGAGAGAAATGCTTTTACTCATAAGCCAGCTACATTTTTCTTTTTAAAGGTCAATCAATGACAGCATGATCTTTTCTTTTTTGATACTGAGGAACAGCAGTAAATTCCTTTCACCATACATGGTGGATCAGGTACACTGCTAGATGAGGTTCAAGTCCAAAAATCATAACAAGTGACTTTCTTTTTAAAATCACCATTTTTTATCTTGGCAGAAATCAAGTTTATATGTCAGTCTACTAAAATTTCAAGAATATTGATACTTCTTGTTAAACCTCAGACAGAAAGAATTTTTATTATAATCCTTTCTTCAAAACTCTTCTGATATAGAAGTTCAAATATTGTCCATAATGAGAAGGAGATTTCTAAAGTCTAAGCCATATTATGTCCTGTAAGATCAATTTTTAATCAAGATGGGTAAACTTTTGAAGAAAATAATCAAACCAACTTACATTGTTTGCACATTTGAACAAGTCCTAGAGTGATTACAAACCTACAGGAGATTGACTGAGTAAAAGATGAGTGAAAATTGAGCAAGAATTTAAGGATATAATTCATATAGACATATTTCTGTTATTGTTCTGAATTATCATGAAGAACAAGTGCTAAGTTTACTTCATATATTGGCAGATATAGTGGCTGAACTTACAGTGAGGTTCATCCTGATATAAAGGATAATGAAACTCTAGAAGGGAATGGAGGTTGGGAAAGAGGCAAGGACTCTTAAGGTAGATTGTAACCATGGAGACAGCTAAATCTAAAGCTAGTGCCTTGGGAACAAAAACATTCACAGCAATCACTGTCCTAAGGGGTAAATCTCTCTGTACATCATATAGACAAGTTACTCAAGCAAAGTAATAAGAATTTTTAATTACTGAAACTAGTTAGAGTTTACTTGCACCTGTCCTTAGAACTAAATCTAAAATACCTGAATTTATTAATTCCAATGTCTTGTTCTGATTGATGGAAAAAGTTATAATGCAATTAGCATAAATGCTAAGCCAGACAGTATTTTTACTAAAGCTGGTATTGAATTTAGACGCTTATGTTAGCCTATTCTTGGTTCTGAAACTCTTCAGTTTTCAAAAATACAACAATGGATAATTTTTGATATTGGAATATGTATCATATTGGATTATTGTAAAAAAGGCATAAATGTGGCACAGTGAATAAAAAAAATACTTGCATAATGTTAGAAACTTGAAGAATATGTTTTACTTATTAAATGGAATGAAAAAAACCCAAATCTTAACTATGGTGGAAAAATAGAATAATACAAGACACATTCGTGGAGCAATATTCTAGCTAATTATGGTGCCACTTATAATTAGAAGAATTAACATGGCAGTTAAAAGATCGTGGCTGGTGCTCTGTGTTTTTTACACAACACCAGACAGGAAATTGCCTTGTCAATTACAATTAAGGTATTAACACAGTGCTTTAAGGTCACAAATGCTTTAGCACAGTAGAGTAGAACACATGTGGTTATAATTTTAAGGTATTACTTACTGTTTAGACATAGGTTATTTACATTTTTAACTGCTTGTAAATTGAATTGAGTTTTTGACCAACAGGATGTTTTGATTAAGTGACATTATATATGTTATGATATGTATGTTAGTGAAAAGAGGTATACAAAGAGTGACAACTAGTTCGCATCTTCTTATTTCAACTAACCGAAATTGACGCCATGCTGACATGTGTACCTTTTGTTATGCCGTACTTTATATGAATGAAAATGGGAACTGAAACACTCCTATAAACTATCTACTTATGTAAAATCACAATTTAGATTCCACAGTGCTGTCTTCCTGGGTTCGCTTTCACACATAAATACAGGGAGTCAGTGGTAACTTCTTGACCCTTGCTGGTGGAAGATTAACTCAGTCTCAGTTTTGATGTTTTGTGTGTAAGATGGTCACCAACTTTAAGTCTATTTCAGAAGAAACACTAATGAAAATAGGGCTTATATTTGAAGGCATGATACAAATGTAACAAATATTTATCAGAAATGCATACACCAAACATTGCCTGAATATCATTCAATAAGAGATATGTAATCTGTCTTCTGATGACTCGTTTTCTTTACTCATTTTGAGGTTTGGATTTGTTTGGGTTTTTTCACTGTATTTAAATAATTTACAGAAAAGCCACATTCAACTCCTTGATTATTTAGACTGTTACTAAACTATGCAAACTCTTATTTAAACTAAGACTATTTTCTGGGAATTTTTAAAATGTTCAAGGGCCTTGAGTATATGCTCCCTCCAGGAGGTAAGGTATGGAGTTCAGCTGGATGAGGACAAGGTCTGCCCGTTTGCTAACAAGAGCTGCTGTGAAGGGCGCTGGAAGCCAAGGCAAACTTCTTTCCTTGGGAGCTTCATTTAAACTCCATTTAAACACATAGTGGTGGTCGGGGCAGACAGAGAATGTCACAACACCACGTCTGAATTGTGAAAAAGTCAGAAACAGTTTTTTTATTACAATCATCAAGGCATTCTTATACAGGTTTGACTTCTCAATACGCAATTACAGCATTTCTTGCTATCTGCATCACAAGGCAAGCATGCATACAAGCGATTACTGTATTTGGCTGCTTTCTTTGCTGTCTAGACTTTCCTATCATGCAGATGCATCCTGGCTTCCCACCACAACTTCCTCTTTGCTACTTGCTTAAGCTTTCCAGTGGTTATCTTAGCTAGTCTCTTTCTGCTGATTCACAGTGACTTGCTTCTGCTGCCTCGTTCCTTGTCATGTCTCACATGTTTCAGGGGTCTCACACATCGCAGGGGTACACGATTATCAGTTCAAGGTCAGGGGGAGACTATGCAAGGCCATCAGAGAAGCCAGTGGCTGTCACAAGATTATACTGCTGGTCCCCATCCCCCATCTGCTACACTGGAACTACAGCTGTTCCTGGTTTGCCTCCCTGACTCTGACTGTGACTCTCTGGTTTGACTTCTTGGCTTGCCTTCAGATTTGCCTCTTCACTGCAGTCTTGTTGGGTGAACACTGGATTGTGTCTGATCTGGTCCCTGTTTCTGGGCCTGGCAGACTTGCTGGTTGGCATCCCTGCTCCTTGTTGATGCAGCCATTTCTCCTTCCTACCCTGCTACCATGGTCAGCTCCCAGGTTACCTCCTTACTTTATCTTACTAGAAAACCCTCCCTTCTCTTGGCCATTTTGTCCTGTGCTCTCAATCCTCTAAATAGGTGCATCCATTTGTCAAACAGTTTTACATCATGAAACCATCCTGAGAAAATCTGTAATTTGCACATATCTGTGGGAGGATTATAAGATATGGAAGTACTTTTCATTTCTCGCCGAGGTAAGTGATCTGCCCTCCATTTCCAGGTGCTTGTAACACTACTGTGCTGTTCCTGCTTATGCTCACATCCTCTGCTCTTGGATCTCTCCTTGTTGTCCCCTCAAGTTCCAGGTCCTCATACACGCCTGCTCATACAGTTCAGTTTATGATTTATAGCTTCTTTTTCTTTTACATGGAGTTATGTAGGGAATGAAGATTTGAGTTTCAGCTTCTGAGTGACACAAAGGAACATAATTGTATCTTGAATTTACCTCAACTAACCTTCAGTATGTTAGCACACAACCTCTAGTGATATCTCAGTTAAAAAAATGAAATCCATCTCTCTGTAAATTAATTTTCTCCAGTAATTCTGTATAGTCTTGGGAAAATCTTAATTGATCTTAAGATGGAGAAGAAAATAAATTGGGAGTGCCCCCCTTGCTTTTGGAATATTTCTTTGAATTTTCTGTACTTCAGTCAAGCAGGACTGGAATTACTAAAGAAAGAATTTGTGAAGAAATACTAAATACTGAATACTGAATAGAAATAAACTCACATTAATTTAGCAAAAAGAAAAGAGGAACTTCTCTGCTCAGTCACCGGTTTAACATTTTTCATTACTCATCCAAAAGGCCATCAGAACTAGAGCTTGAGCTCTGATGTATATAATACCGTAGCATATGTATATTTCTAATGTCTTTTTCTTTCCCCAGCAGCAATAGGAGCCTTATGTGATGTAGTTAGTTAATATCCAGTTTTACCCAGTCATATCTGAAAGCAGAGAACATTTGTCCTCAGATCACAGAATTTCTTTCTATAAAGGAAAAGACCAAGTGACAGCAATACAGGAAATTCAAGAATATCTGGGTGTTTCTACTAGAACCTTTGAGTGCTGTGGTTCTTTCATTCACACAAAACAGTAAAGCTTATTATTATACTCTTAGCTTCAATCAAAATATTTCAAAGATGATAATTCAGTGGGAGTGAGGCAAAAGGACCTTGTCTGAATACCTACTTATTATGCAGAGAGCAGAACTGTGGTGTCATGACTGCTTTATCTGATTAGAGGTATCTTCCAGAGAAAACTTGATGATAAATCCCAAAAATGGCTCAGGAAAGGGAGACTGAGAATCTTCACTTTCACATCTAGTTCTTAAGGAACGGTGTTAGGTATCCATATGCAATAGATGAAGAGATATAGGTGCTTCAGAATTAGATTCAAAAGAGCCAACATCTAACCTTACTTCAAACAACACACAGGCTGCCCAGTGGTAGCCAACAGCAACAAGAACAATAAAGCAATATTAATTGAAATGTAAAAACTTTATTCACCTCAAGAACTGTTTTGCTGACGGTTTCTTGTTGTTCTTTTTATTTTGTTGTTGTTGTTTTTTTCGTGACCAAGAACTAATTCTGAAACTGACACCTCTGTTCAACCTCAGATGGAACTAAATCAAATAGATATTTTCAGGCACCACTTCAGAAGACAAATATAGATGAAAGTTTCTAAAGTTGTATATTTAATAATATTAGCCCTAAAAACTTTCTCTGACTTTAAATGAACATGGCAGGATTCTTCTTGTCTCCACTTATACATTAGTTTTCCGTCCCTCATAAGAGGAATAATAAATCTCTACTTTTTTGCCTTTCATTCCTTATATTTTTCTGTGTGTTAGGATTAAGAAGGCAAGAAATTTAGGGAAGAATAAAGCAACCATGTCAAAATGCAAGAAGTCATATGATGAGATATGAAGGAATTTCATACTGGGACCAGAAATGTGTTTTTTCTTCAAGTTTTTGAAAGTTTTAGGATTTTGCTTTATTAATTGCAACTGGAGGGCTCAGTTTCTCTTCTGTCCTGTCAGATTCTTAATCCACTTAAAAACTCTGATGCTTAAAATTATATTAATCAGTTGTTTATGTATAATTTAAATTTACAAGATTATCTCTACTTTATTTTCTTAAATTTAAAGAGGTATCTACAGTTCACATATAAAATAAATTGAAAACACACTATTTATACTATGGCAGCTATATAAAAATTTCTCAGGTTTTCATCATGTAATATTTAAATGCACTTTTTACAGCAGAAGATTAATTTGCAAAAAATTGCCAGGGATAAAAATTAAAGATAATATTATATATTACTGAAAGTCTCTGGATGATAAGAGAAATAAAATCCTCATAAAAATATCTAAATTTTTCCCTAGTATTTATTTATATGATTCAGTCTGTCCTCTAATTCTCATAATTAAGATCAAAATTACACTAAAATAAGAAGCATGTAAGTCTCTTGCAACTCAGGATATTCTATGATTCTATGATTCTATGAGGCTGATCAGTTTACTTTAAAGACTGGAGGCTAATTTTCTAGGTTTATATTCTCTACAGAGTTTATTTTGTCCACTTATTAAAATAAAAGTGTTTCTCAGAATCATTTCCATCTCAGTTAAAAGGAAGCAAATGTTCATTATCTAATCATTGATGTTAATTGTGCCATTAGTTAAAATATATTTTAGTTGTTTCACTTTTTCCCTTTTTTCCTCTAAAAAATTAATCAGAAGAGTGAAAGATTAACATTTTCATATAATTCAGCATCTACATCTGTACCTGTTTCTACATTAGTATTCCTTATTTTAAATTTTTTGAGAATGTTGTCCCCAGTTAAGAGAATAATGAATTTTTAAAAATATAATCTAACATGAAATAACTCCTATGTATTATACATCAGTAAAACTATGATGAAAAATGCAAAGAATATGATTTTCAAGCTTGTAGAATTATAACTAATTAAAGAAACTGATTAAACTGCCTTGCAGGATGAATAAAAACAATATATTTAAAGTGACTACCTAAAAATGTAAAATATAATTCTTGGCAATTATGTTTTATTACTATTTTTATATACATGAAACTATCACTCTCTTTAAATCATTGGTATTTTTGCATGACATAGAAGAATTAAAGAAATAATATTCTAAATATTATATTAAATAGCATGTTAGAGAAAATTTCCAAAGGTATTTTGTTATATTCTGCTATTATAAGATTAAGAGTCTTTAAGCAATTTCACACTTTTGAATTCTGGTTCTGCAACTGCTTGCATGAGTTTAGCTTTACATATTTTGCACTTCAACCATAGGCCTCTGAGTTTAATCAAAGAAAGAGATCTGAAACTATAAACCCACGCTGTGTAGAGGTG
Source organism: Mystacornis crossleyi (assembly GCA_013400655.1). NCBI lineage: Eukaryota > Metazoa > Chordata > Aves > Passeriformes > Timaliidae > Mystacornis > Mystacornis crossleyi. Next base: position 97,652 of record VYZQ01030426.1, read on the forward strand.
GGGTTATAATTTATTTCATGGTAAGCATGTAAAAGATTGAAAGAGAAAACAAAATTCCAAGTGAGTTGGACATCAAATTTTAAATTTTAATTCGTCATTAGTTTTGATGAAGAAATTATGGGCTCTGTAGAACTTGAATCCTAATATTACTTTACCAAATAAAATCAAACCTTCTATTTGTATTTATAATACAAACATTACACTCAGCAACCTTTTGATGAATGATCTATGAAGTTGTATTTGTAATAGTACAACTACTGATGCTGGTAACTATGGTAAGTATAGGTAACTGCTTGAAGTAACTCTAAAAATCATTAAAAACACCCCAAACAATAAATTATATCTATTAAATTATTAAAAAATAAAGGGGTATTTAAAGGAGATTTGAAAATTGACCATTAGGATAAAAACCTTTAAGAAGCAACAAAAATCACATTCTTTGGCAGACACTTTAGACACCAGGTTTGTGGCATATTAAATTAGTATTGCTAAAATAAAAACGTTTTTAAATAGCATAGTTAATATTCTTTATTCTTTGTAACTGTAATCCTGTAAGAGTTTCATACTACTGTATCGTTGTATTTCTAAATGAACTCTTCTCAAATGTCTCAGCAACTTGAAAAAATCACTATTACTGAAATATTTACTCCAGAAGAAGTTAACCTAAAAATAACTCTCTATCATTTCCTTTGGTTTTGATTTCTCTCCTATGAGGAGACAAACTACAGGAATGAGTTTGCTGGCATAAGTGTCACATAATTATTCTGCAATAGATTACTGACATGAAAATAAATATATATTGTCAGGAGAAAAGACAAGATCATGCAGTACAAGAGCAAAAACCTGTGTAGAATTCACCTTTTTGTACATGTACCTCAGTAGTGTGTAGAAAGCATATAATGGTGAGAATATAGAATAAGTTTTAAGCCTTTCCTACCTTCAGTATATTCTTTCATTAGCAATAAAATAAAGCTGGAGATTTTTGGAAGACCCATACTCTATAATATATCCATGGTATAGATAATGGTGCCACAATACCTGAGCCACGCTTGACTGCTTTTTAGCAGGTAGTTTCTCCTGCTTTATGAACATCAAATTTAGAATAAGATCTTGAGCAGCAAATACGCAAACATCCTAAACTCTTCTCTGTTTCTATTCTTGTTTCTTTGTTTAAAGATCCTACTTTCCATTATCAAAGACAATGCTACAATATGTATATAATTGTAGTATAATATACTACAGTCAGATAACTCTGTTTTAGAGTAATTCAACATGCTTAGTCTCCTTGGTCTGTTTTGGGAAGCGTTGTTATTAATTATTGGAACAACTTTTAAAAGTCTATAGATTCATTTGTATTATGCAGCTGATTTTCAAATGAGGTATCATTTAGGTAAATGCTGAATGAGGAGTTAGTACCAGGAAGCTTAAAACTGGTGTGTCAGGTGATAAAGGCCTTAATATAAGAAAGACTTAAGACTGTAGTGTGAATTACTTATGTTATGTAATACTTACAGTAATGTTGCTTTATACCTCTGGAAAAAAAAAAGACTGAGAGATGTGAACTAGAAATGTCTTGATTTTGTACATATTGTCTTAGATATGCAATATTTTGTCTAAATGTAAAATGAATTCTCATGGCAGTCTGTAAAACTTTTTTTGTTTCTATTGTGATAGACAAAACAAATAAAAGTTAAATGCCAATGGAAAAATATGAGCACAAAAGTTGCTTAGAATTACTAAAATTAAGTTACAACAGTCTGTCAATTTTTACCCTATCCAATATAGGTATTAAAATATTCAGGATAGACAGGCCATAGACAGATGTGTGCAAAAACGTTGTTACTGCCACAGCTTCATATTTACAGCATTAATATGACAGCAACAATAACAGCAATGTATCTTACAAGTATATACAAACAGAAATTCTGATGAAAATTCAAGTTGCCAAAACTCCTGATTTTCAGTGAAATTGCACACTAATTTTATGTGGATCTGGAGAAAGATAGGAAGGTAGATTTCCTATGCAGTTTTACTGGGACTCTATGAAACTATTTTCAAAATTCAAGCAATTTTTTTAAAAATATGAACATAGATCTATTTGACATTTACATTTAATTTTTGGATTCAAATCAGTTTAGACCTCACTTAGGGGTATGAAATGATGCAGATAAAATTAAGGAAAATTTGTGTCCCAAAATACATTGGTTATTTGATTTCACAGAATTTTGGATGAGTTCACACTATAGCTCTGATCAGTATTTGTAGCTAAGTGCTTAACACCTAAGAGATGGCTATGTATCATACAAGGAACAATGTTATAGTAGTAGTAGTACTGGAGCTACCAGAATCAATCAACAGAAGCTCCATGCAGGAGATGATGGTTTTGAGACATTTTGTGAATATGAATACTCAAGAAGCATAGTGGCCCCTATACAATCAGGAGGGTAAAGATAGAGATGAATGTCATTGTAGCGGGTTCAGTTCTTAACCGGGCAGAAACACCAGTTTAGTGTAGTGGGTTTGTTTGCATGTCTTACTTTCTGTGAGATAAGAATTAGGAGGAACGCAAAGCAGGTTCTAAACTTTAAAGACTATAAAGGAGTTTATTAACAGAACTAAAAGGAAAAAAACTAATAAGGGTTAGAATAAACCTTCAGAACACCTTTCCTCTCCCCCATCCTCCTCCCTCTTCCAATTTACAACCTAAAGACACCAATCTGGGATTATTTAAGTCATTTATTACCTCTCTAGTAGTCTTAATCAGTTCACTTAGGGAGAGAAGTCTCTTTTGTCCATGCTATGGGGCTTCTCCACAAGAAACAGTCTTCTCGTGGCATCAATGTCACAGCAAATCAGCCGTCTGGGAATGGAAATCTGTTGGCGTGTGAGTCCCTTCCCTCAACTTACAGCTTTCCNACCAGGGAACAGGGACAGAGAAACCCCGTGCCCCACGCATCCACTCATGCTCATCCCCCCCACGGGGGTCACCTCTTCAGTGGGGGGCCGGCCCGCACGGAGCCACAGGCCGTGACGGAGCAGGAGCGGCCAGGATCTTGTTAAGCCATGTGGGGAGGGGTCAGCCCGCACAGAGCCGGGGGGCTGTGACAGGCCCAGCCTGGCCCATGCTGGGCCATGCGGGCCCTCAGTTACCTGTTCAAAGACCAGAAGCAAGAGAGAAATTTCCTGGCTTGTGCATCTTTAAATGTGTCTTTTACAGAGGCGTGTTCAGCTCCTAAGTGGCTCAACAGATGTGTAAATATTTAATTTAGCCAACTGATTAATTCTATTAGGTCTGGAGGAAGTTACAACAGCCCCTTGCAAAAAACATCACTTCTGTGGTTGGTTGAAGTTTTTTTTCTTAACTAAAACTCCAAGCTGTGCTAACCCATGACAGTCGTCAAAATAATAGTGATGAATTAATCTATTTCATTGGAAGATTGAAGACAATGATAGATGGATTATAGGAATCAGTTTTGTGAGCAGCTAATTTCTCTAATGGAAAATAGATCTATCAGACAGATAGACTATAATTTATAGGTAATTTTAGGCCTAAATTCTCTTATATATCCACTGAACCCTGAAATAAGACTTACATGAATAAAATTAAAGAAGAAAATATTCTGAGTATATATGGAAAATAATACAGTCTTTTAAAGATTTTGAATATATCATTGCCTAGTAAATTCACTGAAAAAAATTAATAACGTTTACACATTTACAACCCACAATAATGTGCTATTCCTTATTGGTGAATAAGACTTAACCCTCTTGGTTAAAGACGGTGCATATACGTAAATCTTATTTTGCACAAGCAGTGACCTATGAATAGATATTTATATGAGAGGAAGCTTTCATCTCCTTCTTTTGACAACACAGCACACTGGCAACTCTATTTAAATGCTGTACTGCATTTTATCCCAACAGGTTCTTATTAAAACTGTCTGCAAGACATGATAAAAATTAAATTTTAAAAAATCCTCACCCAGTGCATGAAAACGTATCTGATTCTAATCATACATGGACTCTGTTTGCTATCAGCATTTTACATACAGTATTATTGAGACAATTACACTTTTTAAAAATAATACGTGTGCTTACAGTATATCTTTATCATAAACTAAATCCACTAAATTACCTTTCTTATAAAATTACAGATTATTTAAGTCTAATCAAAAGATTTCTGGGGTTTACAGAAATATTTATTTAAATATATCTAAAGTTACAAAAATAAGACCAGATTATGCATGCAGTGCTTTTAGACAGTGACAACATGAATTCAGGTGTCTATCAATACATAACAGTGATATTTTTAACTACCTTCCCTATTATAATTACTGTCAACTATTAATACATGACTGTGACAACTCTACATGAATGCGTAATTTGGGGACGCTGAAAACTATTTTTTCAGTGCTCCATGGCATGAACTAGGACTCAACTTCTGTGAATGCATGCATGACAGCATACAGTCAGCTACACAATCTCTCAACAAGCTGATAGGTACTTCAGAAACACTTTAGCTATGATGAAGCATGGTATGGTACATTATAGGCTCAACGTGGTGAAAAAGATTATTAGTATCTTCATTCAGTATGTGGTATGCAGATGATATATGTAAGGAAGAGGATTTCTAAGGTGAATGCAAGAATCTGAGAAGACCAAGGACATCACCTTGCTTTGGCTGTGGATAAGCTACAAGCTTGCTATCTTTCGTAGGGAACACTACAGTGCTGGTAATACAATCAGAATGTACTTTAGTAACACGATCAGAGTACTGCCTCTCTGTCAGATTCTCACACTTCTTGCTCTTGAAATTGAGGTAATAGAAGACATAGCTTCTGTTATGTGAAAGGGACTATTTCACATTTCCTTATTTAGTGCTTCCACTTTAAAATAAAGATGTCTTCTTTTCCTATTTGGCCAACTTAGAGAAATGCGAGGAAAGCTTCTCTCTTTCAAGTCTGAGCATTTAAAGAAAAACATTCAAGTCCTCTGAAGTCAAGTTGAACTTATTGCTGTATGCTGCACCGTACATGGACATGATGTGTGTTCTAGCTTTGCCTTCTTCTGTCAAAGGGCACACATCATCCCATGAATAGGCATTGTTACATATTGATAAATATATGTTGGTGAATATCATAAACCAAAACTACATTATTTACAGAACCAGAAGATCAGTCTATCACTTTTTGTTCATTTCGTTGTTGGGGATTTTTTTGTTAATGAAACATGTTCCTTTTATTTAATTCTGAAGAACGTAGTTTAGTTTTTTGCCACTAAAGTTCTATTAAACAAAACAAACCAAAGTTAACAGTCTTCACATAAGCAATTGAACTGCTTAAATAGATGTCCAATGACTCCAAACATCTCTTTGCATAAGAGTTTGACTATAAGAGCACCAGGACTGTACAAATTCTGACTATGCCTACTAGCTTTTGAAAGAATGACCCTAAAGGGTTTTATTACACTTGTTCAGGAAGAGACAAGAGGTTAATTCATAGTTTTGTTCACCCTATAATGGATGGAGTTATGTGATGTACTCATCTGGAAAACAGAGATGATTAACTGATTTGAAAAATCTCTAAAACTAGAAGCTGAACACTTCCAGCCATCATTTTAAATTTAGTATATACATCATACCCCTATATCCTGTGACTTTGCAGTTCTTTGTGAGTTTCTGCTAGGATATACTGTCAGAATGTAGAATTTATTACACTGAATGACCAAAATAATTAAGAAGAAGATCAAGAAAAATATTTCATTCTAAAGCAGTTTAGTAATCTGTTTTCTGCTATGCAGAGTCTGAAAGACAAGGACAGGTAATATGTTCATTGCCTGGAGGATGAGCAAGTCTCTCGTGCCATTCCCCTGTGAACTTTCTGGCTGAGAGATAATAGATCTTCACACTTAAAGAGCACCTTTCAGATTAAAAAAAATAAAGGTTGGATAATCTTTGGGGTTTAAAATGGGTTACCATTTCTTTTGTTTCACCTATTGTCTTTACAAATGATTTGAATAACAAGTGGCACAGTGTTGCTGATACTTAGGCTATTTTCTTAGTGTAAGAAATAGGGCAAAATAAATCTTTAAGAGGATTGGTATATAATTGAGACAATGAACACTCTTCCAACTTCACTTTTCCCCTATAGCTAAACACCATCTACTGTCGGTGTTCGCTTGTTGTGCAGAGGATAAAAATATCACTCATTACAGAGTTATTGTTTTAAAAATCTATCCCAAACGTAGAGATTTTACTCTGCCATATCCAGCATAAAACATACACAAGAATGGTGTATTGTACAAACTCCTATCAACTGTTCATTTTAATAGTGTGCTGTCATGTGAAAAGGAAGAGTTTTACAGGATCCATATTTATTTAACAGCTCAGCTAAAGCTGGCTTCTTTTAAATCCTACTGTTTGTTTCAAGATGTATTTTTTAGTTCTATGTTCTACTTCACTTGATGGATTTGACATGCCACTAGTTTTTAAATTTGAACCTTCCTTTTGTTTGGTTTCTTCTTTACTTGTTTATTTGCAGTATTTGCCATTTAGGAGGAGAAAATCCTAAAATAGAAATATATAACTTCAAGAACACAAGGAACTATATCAGAAGATAGTTATAGTAGGTTTTAATAACTGAAATTAAAAATGCAAACATTCCTTCAAAAAAATCACCTTATTTTCACTATAAAGTGTAGTTCTCCACTCAGTGCCACATCTGGTTCCACTGAACACTTCCAGCAATGGGGATTCCAACATCTGACTGGACAGTCCATTTCAATACTTAACCACCCTTTCAGTGAAAAAAATTTTCTGATGTCCAGTCTGAACCTCCCCTGGGACATCTTGAGGCCATTTCGTCTTGTCCTGCCACTAGTCACCCAGGAGAGGAGTCTGGTCCCCACCAGGCTACAACCTCCTTTCAGCTAGTTTTAGAGAGCAATAAAAAGCCTGAGTCTCCTTTCCCCCAGGATAAACAGCTCCAGCTTCATGGCCCTTCTCTGGACTCACTCCAGCACCTCAAAGTTTTTTTTTTGAACTGAGGGGCCCAGAACTGGACACAGGACTTGAGGTGCAGCTTCACAAGTGCTGAGTACAGGGGAATGATGACTTCCCTGGTCCTGCTGGCCACACTATACAGGCCAAGATGCCTCTGGCTTCCTTGGCCAACAGTGGTGGCTCATGTTCAGCCACCTGTCAACCAACAACCCCAAGTTCTTTTCTGCTGGGCTTCTTTCCAGCCACTCTTCTCTCTTCAAGAGAATGGCAGAATGATGAACCTTTACCTGGTGTCCTTTTCACAATATATTTGTGACACTTGTGTTAATTATCAGAAGTTTATGAAAATTTGTCCTCACTTTGTCTCATCTTCTGCAAGGCTCCAATGCAGGAACAGGTTCTTTTAGTACAGTTTTCTCTGTATAAGCTAGATGTAAAATCAGATGAGATATTGTTTCAATAGGCTATTTTTTAACTATGATCCAGGGAATCCTTTCACATTTCATATATTATCACTTCTAGAATACTCTAGCACTTAAATAGCAAAGATTCTCACATGATTCTCACGGTCACAAAGTTAAATTCTAGGTCAAATGCCTTGTCAATGTGTTGTGTGCATCTGTGATGCACAAAAATCTTGTCTGCATCTTCAGTGTAATTTAGTTTTATTCTGGCCTAGACCATGAAAACATATAAAATATTAACCAGCTGCTGGTAAGATCAGAAGACTGATTCCCCAATAGCTGAAATCAAGAACATATTTCAAACTCAAGCAAAAACTAACTCACCGAAAGTTTGAGTTAATTTGGTTTTTGTGTGTTTTTTCCTAGTAAGAACATATTTCCAGGTCTACTTTATTGATAAAAGTTTTTGCACTGTCTTAGCATCTTTCCATATACAACAATTTGCTGGAACCAATACTGCATGAGATAATTCATTAGGGACAGATGATGCATATTTACTAGCTCAGCATATCCTCAGTGAAGATGTTAGACTATTAGAGGTATACAATTCTTTTGTTCTTCTTTCTCAGCAGTTATCCTTACCGATACAGTCAGTGTTTCATCTCAGCATGAAATAACATTAGATAACATTGCATTTTGAGGACGCAGAAAAAACAAGGGCTCCACAAATGGGAATAAATTAGAAATGCTCTTGCAGTAGGGGCCCTGGAGTTATAAATGAGAAACTGATGCATGTACTTAGGAAGGGACTTTACATAAAATCTTTCTCCTGCTCTACATTTCTTATTCTTTACCATATTCTGCTTCTGAAAGGCATTTTTTGACAAGTGCTAAAGCAGAATTTCCATATATTATCTGGGCTTTCCTAATCGTGTTACCTTTTCTTGTTGCATTTTTGGGCTTTTTTTTTTGTTTAGTAAAAAGTGCCTGGCCAGAGGACATTTCAGTACTCCTGCTATTCTGAAAAATGGACAGAATCTTTGCAGTCTTTTTCCTGTAGAAACACATACAAAGGAAAAGTTAATAATGTGATTAAGACTTAAAGCAAAACAGACCAAAGGGACGGGATTAATCTCACTTAACTTTAAACATCTAGTAAAGTAACATCACAGCTAACTAATAAGGAACTTTTTGTAATTAATGAGGTTTTTAGCTTTTGATTCATTTTACCTATTTTGGATACATATAGTACAGCATGCTAAACTGCATCACCAGCCAGACCTGTAGTATTCTATCATCTTTAAAAGCAAATTCCATAAGCAAATTGTTTTAGGTCAGATGAATTCAACCCCTATATTCTGTTAATAACTGCTACAAAACTGCAAACTACTTCCTCAAAAAAAAAAAAAAAAAAAAAAAAAAAATTCCAGACAGGTATCATGTCTGACTTCGTTTCATTCACTTCATGGCCACAGATGTCTAGTGGAATTATTTTTTCCACCTAGCTAAATATCTTAGGCTTACTAATAATGCACAGGAGGGACTATAGATACACTATGTACACACAAACTTTGCATCTGTGACTAAGCCCTGATAAATAGATAGTTGTATCACTTAATCACTACAAAGTAAAAAATAATTATTCACTCTTTTCATTAGATAACACTTCTCTATATAAATATATAGAATCATATATAGAATCATTAAGGTTGGAAAAGACTCTAAGAAATCCAACCATTTAGCTAGCACCACCATGTTCACCATAAAACTATATCCCGAAGTAGCACATGCACATGCCTTTTACACACTTCTAGGAATGGGAATTTCACATTTTCCAAATTACATTTTCCATATTACATTTTCAAGTATAATATGGAAAATCAAACAAAAAAACTTCATGCAAGAGGAAATAGTTCCTTAGTAACCATGAATAAGCATCGTACCCTAAATGGCATGGAATCACAGAATCATAGTATACCTCAGGTTAGACAGGACCTATAAGGATCATCAAGTCCAACTCCCTTCTCTGCCTAAAACCATATGACTAAGAGAATTGTCCAGATACTCCTTGAACTCTGTCAGGCTTGGTGCTGTGACCACTTTCCTGGATAGCTTCTTCCAGTGATGAACCAACCTCCCAGTGAAAAACCTTTTCCTAATGTCCAACTTAAACTTCCTCTGACACAAATTCATTGCATTTTCTCATGTCCTGTCACTGGTCACCAGAAAGAGGAGGTCAGCACCTGCCACCTCCTAAAATGCTGATCACTCGAGGAAGTTGTAGACTGTGAAGAGGTCACTGTAGCAGCTTTATAACATTTGTGAGCACAGAATTTGTTCCTTCTTAGAGGCCCTCGTTACTAAATTTTAAAATAATGATGCTTTTCAGACACTTTGGTACTGATAGAAGTAGTCAATAACTTGTTTTCAAAAGTATCTAATAGCAGATTTGATAGGTACTGTATTGTACACAAACATTTTTAATTACATTTAAAAATATAATAGGAAGAAAAAAGCAACCATGCATTAAATCCTGCTTCTCTCACTTTATACACTGTTTAAAAGTTCTTTTATTAGTCCTATGGTTCTGATTAATTCTTCATTTGCACCCATGTAATACATATGCATGCACATAGTCAAACAGGATGTATATTTGTATNCAACTCCCTGCTCTGCCTAAAACCATATGACTAAGAGAATTGTCCAGATACTCCTTGAACTCTGTCAGGCTTGGTGCTGTGACCACTTTCCTGGATAGCTTCTTCCAGTGATGAACCAACCTCCCAGTGAAAAACCTTTTCCTAATGTCCAACTTAAACTTCCTCTGACACAAATTCATTGCATTTTCTCATGTCCTGTCACTGGTCACCAGAAAGAGGAGGTCAGCACCTGCCACCTCCTAAAATGCTGATCACTCGAGGAAGTTGTAGACTGTGAAGAGGTCACTGTAGCAGCTTTATAACATTTGTGAGCACAGAATTTGTTCCTTCTTAGAGGCCCTCGTTACTAAATTTTAAAATAATGATGCTTTTCAGGCACTTTGGTACTGATAGAAGTAGTCAATAACTTGTTTTCAAAAGTATCTAATAGCAGATTTGATAGGTACTGTATTGTACACAAACATTTTTAATTACATTTAAAAATATAATAGGAAGAAAAAAGCAACCATGCATTAAATCCTGCTTCTCTCACTTTATACACTGTTTAAAAGTTCTTTTATTAGTCCTATGGTTCTGATTAATTCTTCATTTGCACCCATGTAATACATATGCATGCACATAGTCAAACAGGATGTATATTTGTATACCCCAGGTTTATTATATATATTAAAGACAACTTGAGCTTTTCACAGTTATTCAGACTTATTTTAGGAATGACTTTGTCTACTAACCTGTGAATACTTACGAACACATTCTCCCACAAAATTTCCTCATTTTTCTTCTATAAGCAGTCCCCATGCCCTCTAACAATCATGCAGATTTTTTTTTAACCCTCAACAGATTAATAATAAATAAATTTACTTTGTCCATCTTCAGCTTGCATAACATTAACATAAGTGTGAAACAATTAAAAGTCATTAAAAAGTCATATTTACTTTTTGGGAAACATAACAGTTGAAATCCCTGCTCTTGTGAAATTCTTATCCTAGTGAATTTTGACACTGACTGCAGCAGACTAAAGGTTCTGTTACCCAGTATTTTGTTAATGCAGTTTATGGAATATACTGCCTACAGACTACAGTGCACTATTAACAACAGTTCATCCTTATCTTTGCTTCCTGATGTTAAGTGGGTTGAAAGAAAAGCTGGAAACAAGGTATTTTGGTTTTGCAATAAGATCTATGTAATGACGCACAGAGGTGCAATCAGATTCATAACTACTTTTCAACTGGCAAATATTTTCCATTAGGACTCTGAGGGATGATTTCAGAGACTGCTGAAGCCCTAAACTGCTACTGAATGGCCTGAATATTCCTATTTTTTTTCTCCCAGAACAAACAAGAATGTGATTCTTTTGCAAAAATTGTTCTGGTCCTACAACTTCAGTGACATTTTGAAAAGAGATATATCTGATGATTCTTTGCAGTTTTGTAATATCTAAGTGTCACATACTTTTACAGTCATGGTAACACTAGTTTCAGATTACATTTAAGCCTTTTATAATTGGAATCTTTGAGCATTGAATAAACATTTTATAATGCAAAGTATCATGCTATATTATGAAAATTAAATTCTTAAAATATCAGATTCAAACAGCAGAATTATTAAAATAACAGAGAAGAAACCACAAACTCATTCCTTTGTCTCAATATGTTCTAATAACTCACAAATCTGTTTTAAGAATGGGATTATTTTCTCATGTAGACGACTTTTTGTTGCTTAAATACACAGAAGTGTGGCTCATTGTTTGATATTGTTCCTGGAGGATAATTCATTGTCCCAAAGTATGCTTTTAGCTATCAGTACTAATAGCGATAGAACAAAGAGTGTAACACAGAATAATTATTTTATGAAACGTTTAATAGTAATGCTTTGCAAAATTGAGATGACTCATTGAGCTTAAGCCACATCCTTCAATTATGATTAGGGTTTTTTTTCAGCAAAAGCTTTCAAGAATGCCAGTATCGGTAGGGACTCTAAACTTAAATGAGACACTATGAAAGCAGATAAAGATCTTAGAGCTAGTGGGCTTTTGAGGCCTTTTCTGCTGGCCTCTTCATGGAAAAGCTATCTCCTGGGCACTGTTTCCATGAGACATTTGACTTCCAATCCTGTTTTATGGTCTGTAAGCTGAGACAGGAAAGCTATGTAGACCAGAGATAAAACAACAGTTTCTCCTACATCTTGACAAAAATATGCCATAATTTACTGTAGATCATGCTGGCCTTGGAATGGCGTGCAGTTTGAAACAATGCCTCTTTTTTGTAGATTTGTCGTGAGTTTTCAGATACACAGAGCACTGCTGGAACAGCATCAGTATCTAGAAAGTTGCTTTGTATATTTGTTTGGAGTTGATATTTTTCCCTCACAAGCTTTAACATGCAACCATTCCTGTGCTCCCTATTTCTCTAAATATCAATTCACTAGCATAAAAAGAAACAAAACTCACAGAATTCCTTTTATTTCTGGTTTCTAGAAAGATCCTAAAGATCTCTAGATCTCTAGTACTGGATTATAAATGAATATAGCTTTCTAGCTATCTATATTCTGTTATTGCAGTTGTAATGTCAGGAAGTTCTTTTATAGTTCTGCTTAGTACAGCACACACAAATACAGTACGCCTCTAGAACTGGAGGTGTAAATCCTGATTTCACAATATTCTCAGAAGTTTGGGCTTTTAATCATTATGAGGTTAGTTAGGATATTACAAGATTTTTCAGATTTTGGATTAAGATTTATTAACTCTCCCAAAGGACATTCTGGTTACTGTAATTTTTTAGGCAGTCTTCTAAACGTACTTCTGCAGCATAAAAATTTATGTGTTACGGTGACTTTTGTTGCAAGGTTTTCACTAAAATAATGTATCTATGTGTTGAATAGTTTTAGGCACTAAGTTTTGGAATCCCACTTGTTTAAATACTATGTCTCTATATTAGGAAAACCCTTGACAAAAGGTTTGTAAAATAAATTGAATGCTTAGCAAGAAGGGGAATTTTCATTCTTGTCCATGGAACTAAAAGTCAAGAGTTTTGCCAAAGAATTACATTCCAACTACAGAATCTGTATAAGCTTTCTGGAAGCATTTGAGTTGAATGAGAGAGAAAACGTCTTGGGAGTTAATTTAAATTTCAGTAGTAATAAACAGGGTTTAATCTCATTCTGCTGAGTTTCTAAACTTCATAATAATATTTGGATTGCAGCGTATAAATTAATTTTTAATAGTTACCTGATTCTCAGAGTTCTTACATGATAGAAAAGTCAATTACGGTAACATTAGACTCCCCTAATACCATGGAACAGAACAATTCGGGATTAAAGAATAACGGATACTGGAGTGTTCCTCAACAAACTGGGTTAGTAATCCAGTATAGTGATTTGGGACAAACAGACTCCACTAATACAATCAGACAAAAGTATCCCTGAATTTTCCAGATCTGCAATTTGCAAACTGCTGTGTACTTCTAATATGATCTGAGTCTTTCCTAAACTACTTCATTTTTTAAAATTAAAATTTTCTTAATAAAAGTTCCTGCAATAAATCAATATATTATTTATATATGCGAAAAATTTACACAGGCTACAATTCACATCAGTCTACAATTCTCAATCCAGTCCACTCTGAGAATATTAGTGATTGCCAGAGATATTCCAAAAGAGTTCTAACAGAGTGGTACTGGTATTCTGAGAAAATGTTGCATTTCTATTCATAAGGCAAAAAGGAACAAGCAAGTAGAAAAAGCTTATCTGTAGAGCCAAAAAAAAAATTACAATATGCCCTCAATCATAGAAGCAGATTTCTTATTCCTTAATCACTCTAAAGACTTTTTTCTTTTAATGGAGCCATATAAATTCATACTCTACCAGTAACATAGCAAGACTAGACAGAAATTTTTTTGATCTTGAAGGAGGATTTCAATGAGTTTTGCTGCCTAGAAAGCTGAAATACATAATAATGGTATTATTTATTATTACAGTATCAGTGTACTGTTACTTTAATTGCATAACCATGATATCATCAAGGAAACTGTATAGATTTGTAACTTAGAGAACCAGTTAAAAATACACAGATGCTGAATTTAGGAAAAAAAGTCTACCAACTCTTATATTGATTATTTTAAATTTCTGTTCTAGTTTCCATGTGAATCAATTAACTACACAGTTTTCAAGGTCAGGCCCACACATCTGCTAGTGCGAGAAAGTACAAATCTTAGCTAAGTGAGATTTGCTGGAAAGAAGTACTGCATAAGATCAATATCGTAGTAGGGTTAGGAGACTATAGATTATTGAAAGCAGACTATTTAAGGTAGTGTACCAAATGCAATTGACAAAAAAAAAATTAGTAAAAATCCATTTGACTTTTGAGGATTAAAGAAATTAGATCGTGAAAGAACCATAAATGAAAAAGAAAATAAGAAGCTCTTTGATATAATGCAGAGTAAAGCTTAGAAGAATCATTTATTGGGAGTTATTTGCAATTTGTTAGGAGTAATTTGCATCAGTTTATTGATCAAACAAGCTGTAGAGAATAGGGGAATTAAACTTCTGTCTAGTGAATAATATTTGAAATGTCTGTTGAAATAGCTTTAAAAATTCTAAAGTAGGTCAAAGACTTGATGCAGAAAGTCCTATATTAGCAACACACTGGCTTCTTTCATGCCCATCAAGTCAATTTACTGGTTGAAGGACTGATAAAAAAATCTTACATTACATTTTACCTCTTAAAAAACATCTCAAAATTGCTCATATTTAATTTCTGCATTTTATACTGTAATGTAACAGAGTAAGGACTTGTGGAACAGCATAGTAAACGCAACTGCTTTTCTCTCTTGAAAACAAGTGTTCAAATGGTATATGAATTCAAGCAAATTTTATGGCTTTATCCTAATTTTTGGTACTCATTTGCTCTTATTACATAATTAATGACAATCTGGCATGATTAGCAGGCTTTGTTCTTGAAAAACTCCGGAGCAGAAGAACAGAGGCATTGAAAGCCAAGCTTGCAAAAAAAGAGTGGAAAGCATGGGGAAGCATGCTGTAGGCACATGTAAGTCAGCCCTATTAAAGCAAGGTGCCTCATTTAGAATCCAGACTGTCATATAACCAAAACAAGCCTGAAAATACATGCCACATGCTTTCTGAGGGCTGGCTTTAGGTAATGGCCACAACAACTACAATTACTTGCACTCATGTCATTCTATCAGCAGAACTGAAATCTGAGAGATTTATTGACCAAAAAAGAAGTATTTTTCATGTAGTTTGATAAATGCTTTTTCAATATAAAACCAAAATACATAGAAACTGGTATGGGCATGGAGAATTCTGGTACTTTTTTTTTTTCTTTTTTTTTTTTTTTTTTGCAGACATCAATTAAAAATGAAGATACTGTTCCTGAGTGATAAAACACATGTGTTATGCCAAAGAGATGCCAGTAAAGCTGTGTGTCAAATATTATCCTGTTCAGAGACATTAGTTCCACATTATTTCTGATAAATAGCCTTGACAAAAGTGAAGGTGTTAACTAGAATTAAAGTTTGACTTCTTCTGTTGAAAAGTCAGATATAAAGGTTTCTTGAAAATAGTTCATCCTACAGCAGTACTTTACTATATTTTAAAAATTTTAGGTGAACCATTTTTAAAGGGGTTTATTTGATTAAAAAGAATTGTTTTTCTCATAATGAAAACTCATGACTTACTTTGAAATATGAGCATACTCGTAATATTAAAAGCTCAATCATAAAGACTCCTTCAAAAATCCTTTACCTAAATAATAAAACTGATGTGAAAACAATGAAAGTAATGTTTTATGGTCAGAGATTGTTCAGTGAATCTTATACAAAAATAAAAATGCATTTTTTGGTGAAATTTCACTTTAAGCTGATCTGGAAAAGACATGTAGAGTGATAGCAACAAATTATTAAGTTGAAAACTCATGAAAACAACATTTATACACCACTAATTCAACTACTATAAAAAAGTGGCTACTAAAGTGCTACACAGCCTCTTGCTAACTAGATTTTTGGCTGTGAATCTTAATGCTGAGAACTACAATTCAAATTTTAAAATCAGAATTCAGTGAAAGGTTGTTCATGGCACTGCATATTGCCCCTTTTCAAAAAAGTGTGAGACATATAGGGAGCTATGACCAACTTACTTACTAAATAAGTAACCCTGAAATTTTAAAAAACAAAATGGAAATTCACAGCCTGTTTTGACAATGAGTTATATATTTTTAAATATTTTTAAATATCATAATGCTTAAAAACAAAGAAGATTAAGGAAAACATTCATGTTTTAAATGCTTGTCTTTAACTAAAGTGCCAGTAATAGTTAGGCCCATATTTAACTGGAAGCAGAGGTCTACATCAAAGTACTTTGCCACAGTAGATAGCTCCTGCAGACCTACCTCCCATGTATAGAAGAGGAGAGTCTACACTTCTGGCAAGAGCATTGGCTGTCAAGACCCACTTCGTCATTTGTCCCTGACATTTCAAACTTCCGCTAAGACATTTCCAAAATAACTTATGTGAATTGTTTCAATAAACAGAGCTTAGATATTTAAACCTTTCTGATTACTGTGTTTTGTGGGAGCCAGTGAAAGGGACAGACCTTGAGAGATCTCCTCAAGTTAGGGTGAAGCTTCCCAGGATGCTTTTTTCTACCGTGCCAGTGTATCCCAGTTCCGTTTTCCTGACTGGCCGGTTGATTTCCCTGTCCTTTTTTGGCTTATATGTCAAGGTCCCACCTATGTACCGCCCCTGTCCCTGATGCTTTCCCCACCCCCGTATATAATTGGGAACTCCCCATCCCCCAATATCTTTTTCCCTGCCTCGCCTTCCCACATGGGGCTCAAATAAACCAGTGCTGTGGAACTGCATGCAAAGACCCTTCCTACCTCTTTGTCGGCAAACTGTTGAGAAGCGATCCGGTGTGTGAGTGTACGTGTGTGTGTGTAAGTGTGCCGACTTCACGGAGAGGTTTCCTTAGAGGCACTTTTGGGAAGGTTGCCGCATTTTACCATCCAGTATAACCG
>VYZQ01030426.1:115323-128072 GCA_013400655.1 Mystacornis crossleyi
TCTGACCTAAATACCATGTTCTTTGTTTTGTTTTCACTTGTGAAAGGTTTAAGGTAAAGAAAAAGAACACTGGGAAAGAAAAAAGTGTTTTAAAGGTTTGCTTTAATTTCTCATCAATCCTTTTTCCATTCTGTTAATAATAAACTTTCTGTTATGTTACAACTGCTTAAGTGTGAACCTTGTTTTGCCCGAAATGTCCATACATTTTCCTCAATGAATCCATATTCCACTTATACACATAGTTAGATTTCATGTGTTTGGCATTTAAAGCAGCATCAAACCATGACATAGTGTCACTGTAAAGGCTCAGAGTAAAATCTCTAAGTAGTTCATCTGCCACTTGATTCAACTTTCATATCAGGCAGGTACCCAGCGGTAAAAACATGAAAAGTAGAAGGTACAAAATGGCACAAGATCTTTGTCCTCTTCTTCTTTATATTTTTGGTTTTGTTGTACACTAAGTCACAAGCTCGATGGGTCACAGTTTGAATTTTTTATTTGTGATCACAGAAAAACTGTTGCCACTTCCTCTTAAACTAATTAAATTTTCACTTTATTGTGCTGCTATCAAAATCGAAGTTCTTATGCAGCTGCAAATATTTCTTCTCTCTCAAGGAAAGAACACCTTGTATATTGTATGTTCCCATTCTGTCACTTAAAAGGATTAAAAGATTCAGATTACAACTAAATAAGATTATAACACAATTTCATTTCTTATAGTATTTGCTTTGGTATTAGCATCAGAGAATATTACAAAGTCCACTAGAATAAATAGTTAGAGTGATATGAATTTGACCTGTAAGGGTGGGCAGGCTGCAAAATGGAGATTATGGTCTTGGAGGCTTTCTAGAGATCCAGATTTTAAACAAGTGATAGAAAGGAAAGTGTCTATTTCATTTCCCAATAACATTTAGAACGATTGTTCCACTCTCTCTTTGTTGACACATGTATAATAAATGTGTATTTGAAATAATTTTTACATACTTGACAATCTACTTTCAATTTTAGAAACCAGTTCATTTTTACTTTAATAGGATTAGAGTAGGTAAACCATACATATATTCAAAATATTTGTATTAGCATATTTCAAAGTACCAAAACTTCCCTGCAAATGTGTACAGTCTCTGGACTATGAACTAGCTAGGAAACCAGGGACATATCAAAGATCATTATAACTGCTATGGCTGGTGGGATTGCCTTCTGATCTTCTGATAAACACACTGCAAACAGTACAGAGCTGTTTTCTATAGGATTCTTGGCATCCGCTCCCTCTGCCAAAAACATAGATGTAAAGAACGGGGAAGTGGCTGAAATTGATAAAGCAAATATTCACCCTCCCAGATTCCTAGATGCTTTCCTTAAGGCCGAGATAGGATTTATGTATCTCCTTGAAACACTACATCAGTCCTTCACTTTTAAAATAAAAATAATGATTTCACATAGTCAAAAAACGACCTTGATAATTGGAAAAAAAGAAGTTGATCTGTTATTTGTGCATTTACCATTGTGAGCAGATGCATAAGGGTGGCTGTCAAACAGAATAAAGAGAAACAGCAGGGGCTTTAAACATTTTGATTAATGCTTAAGAAATTTAAATCAGAACAGCAATAAAAGTATCTTTACAATTACTTTTTTCTCCCCTTTTGTAATTAAAAAGTGTGATATTTTCATGCAAGAATTGATTTTCCTCATTAGCAGTTTTGTGAAGACCACACCTTGGTTTCTATAACTACATACAATAGCTACATGATGAATGCAGGATAGCATAAGGAGTGATAAAGTGTTTTCATAGTCCTACCGAGGAACATATTTTCCAATCTCACTGTCTACACATTGTGTTACAAATTGGTTATAAATTTGTGGTGTTAAATGACTCCAAGAAAACCTAACTCATCTCTGTGTAAAGCAATGTATTTTGTTTGAGGATCTTCCGGTTAACATCTCCCTGGCACAGGAATTTCAGCCTTTTGCATTCAACTGAAGTGAATGTTGACAATATTCTCAATAATTTTGATACTGTGTCCTAAAGGTTTTTTTGTCTCTGTTCCAGGTGAGTGCAAATGTTCCTGTTCACTTTCAAACATGTTATCTCTTATTATCACTGATCATGCTTATCTTGTAAATCAGCAACCATTGCAGAAGAATAGCATTCAGGCATTTCTTTCATGCATTCAGTAAGGACAAGCTAAAACTATGAAAAATATTAATTTGATAGAAAACACTGTTGAATAGTAGCAAAAAAAAAAAGCTTATAAAGGATGATAGAAAAGAGTTTGAAAATTAAATTTAATGAAACCTGCACAAAACATATCATTTAATCTGTATCTCTAGTTTTTGTAAAAAGGTAAAGAAATAATTTTTAAAAAGGTAAAGAAATAACTTTTAAAAAATCAGTGCTTGATTGGCACTGTTTGTGCTATTTCTACTCTGGCTTTTTGGCCTCATACCTCTCATAGCTATTACAGACTAATTTTCAGATTGGAAGAAAATGAAAAAAAAGGAATAAAAAAAAATTATTTCAGTTTTAAAACACTCACTGAATTGAGGTGTCAGAAGCAAAGCAAGGAAAATCTAGGTTTCTAGGAAGACCTAGAAGGAAGACTAAATAATATTTCAGATAAGATAGCTATATTTAAATTATGCTATAGCTTCCGCTTACTTCCCAATATCCTCCTCAGTCACAGGCTACTTTCAGATACTCAGTCTACAGATGACACTTGTGTTTTCATGGATGGCTGTGAATGTAACTTTTGCTGTCTTTATGAAATACAGAAAGATGAAGGTTTTTAATAGTTATTTTTAGGAAAGAGAAAATTGTCATTTTCTGTTGTTATTCACCATATTGTTAATGATGCAGACAATATATCCATACATGTATTTGTCCTTTAGTAGTATCTGCTACTACTTATTAACATATTGTTATGATATATTCACCTGTTATGTGGTGAATATTTGGTTTATGTCAGAGTACAGTTTGCTCTGACTTTACCAGATGCCTACTTCAAAATAATTTAAGTAATGAGACTTCCAGAAAACAATAGTGTTTTCCTAAAGAGTCATAAAGTAGAACTGTGCCTGAATACAGTTTTGGGACAGTATTTTGCCTCATTGTACTTCACTTCTTATAATTTTACATTATCCTACCCATATTAATACTTTAGATTAAACGGTTTTCATAGAACCATGGAGATGGTTTAATCAGCTTTAAAAAACCTCTAATCAAAGCTGTCCCTTGATCCCAAAGGATTGAAAAAGTTAGGACCAAGTTGACTGGTGTGGTTGCTACACCTCAAGGACAGGTTGACTTCCAGAGGGATGGGGACAAACTTGCGAAGTAGGTCCGTGGAAATCTCATGAGGTTTAACAGTACCAAATGCAAGGTGCTGTACCTGGATCAGGGTGGCTCCCAATATCAGTCCAGGCTGGGAAATGAACCGTTCAGGAGCAACCCTGCCAAGGAGAACTTGGGGGTGCTGGTGGATAAGATGCTGAACGTGAGCTAGCAATGTGTTGATGCCAGAGAGACAATTGTATCCTGGGCTGCATTAAAGGCAGCGTGGGCAGCTGGGCCCACAGGGAGGGGATTCTGCTCCTCTGCTCCGCTCTTGTGAGACTCTAGCTGGACAAAGTACATCCAGTTACTCCAGTGCCCAACACAGGAAGGACATGGACTGTTGGAGAGAATCCAAAGGGGGTCACCAATTTGATTAGAGGGATGGAGCACCTCTCCTAGGAGGAAAGGCTGAGACAGCTGGGATGATTTAGGCTGGAAAATAGAGGGCCTTGGGGTGCCCTAATTATAGCCTTACAGTACCTAAAGCGTGTCTAGAAGAATGATGGAGACTACTTACAAAAGCATTTGGTGACAGGAGAAGGGAGAATGGCTTCAAACTGAAAGAGAGTAAGTTTAGATTAGATATAAGGAAAAAGTTCTTCACTGTGAGAGTGATGAGGCACAAGAAGTGGTTGCCCAGATATGTTGTGGATGACCCATCCCTGGAAGTGTTCAAGGCTGGGTTGGATGGGGTTTTGAGAGCCTGGTCTAGCAAAAGGTGCACCTGTCTATGGCAGGGGGTTTGGAACTTGATGATCTCTAAAGTCCCTTCCAACAGAAATCATTCTATGATTCTATGACTGTTCATTTCCTGGCATCTGCTGTCACTGGACAAAACAAATGGCAGGTATCCACTTCCCTCTTGTGGCCTTATTGTCCATGAATCTCATCCATTTTTAAACTCACTGGTATTGTTTGCCTTCACAGACCTAAAGGGCAGTAAGATCTAAAAGTTCTAATACAGTAGGCTTTGATGAATAACAACCTTATTTTTTCCGTATTGAAGAAGAAATTGTGACGTTCACAGAAATGGAGAAGTGGACAACTGCATGCAATACCCTCCTCATCATGCCTAACATTTTTTACTTTTGAGTTGTATTGCACATTTTATTGATGATTTCAGTGGAATGTAAAAACTGTCTTCAGGATATCTTTCCTGAGATATAAATATACATTCCTTAATATGTTACTTTATATTTATCCATGCTAAAGCTTCCTTGCCACTTTTTGTTTACTCAATTTTTTTGAAATCTTTCTGGAATCATTCATATGATAGAAAATTACTTAAAAAATTCCATAATATCTTAAAAGTCTCCAATATCCTTTCTGAAGCAAAAAACCCCAACCAATCAACCAAGCAAAAAAAGATACTTGCTTATTTTAATTGCAAAATAACTCCATAAAGTTGAGGATTCAGATTTGCAGATCTCAGATTCTCAGATCTTCTGGAGAAAAACATCATTCCTTCAAGGAGAGAGGCACTAAGGAACAAAATTGCCATAGTAAAAAATGCAGAGAAATTAAATATTAGTAAAATTCCACTTTAGTCCTGACAAGAATAAATGAGACAAAGCTACATTTGCAGACAAGTTAGGTTTGTTCATTAAAAAAAAACCCGCAAAAAAGCCCCCCCCCAAAAAAAAAAAAAAAAAACCCAAACCCCTCAAAAAACAACAAGCCCCCCCCAAACAACAAAAAAACCCAAACACAACAAAAAAGGAAAAAAAAGCCTTTGAAAAAATGTAATGTTCTCAGTAAGGAGGATTTATATGATTTGGTTTTTTTGAAGTGATTTGCTTGATATGGTGAATCACTATGATTAATCTCTTCTAGAAGCCTTTAAAATATAATCTGTGTGTATAACTTGTATACTGTTTCACAATAAAAATGTCAATACCTGGCTGTAAAATTTGTAAAAAAATTTATGTGAAAGTAAAAATTAAATCATGACACCCAATTTTGAAAATCTATCTGAAAATCTTGGTATTATGAAACTTAGGAACTGCAGACATATCTGTCTTTCAGTTACTGCTTTATTTTCCTATTCACCTCTAAATTGGTCCTAAGAAAATACTTTTCTTTCAGAAGACATTCTCATACCCTCTGTGCCTATATTTGAGGAGTGAAAACAGCTTTTAACACATACCTGTGAAAGTTCTTTACCTCTGCTGGCACTGCTCCATCCAAAAGCAGACATATCATCCTCATCCTTTTCTCCTGTCTCTCTTATCTGTTCCTCTTATACTGAAAGGTATAAGTAATGGGGTGAGAAACAGTAAAAAAAGGAGAATTGTCAGTGTGAAAAAAATATCTTCTTGCCATTCTCCAAATAACAACATAATCTGCAATAAATATATATCGCTCTCTGGAGGTCTGCTATAAGGGGCAACTGTTCTGCAATGCCATCAGGTGAAATTCACTGCTCATCTGCGTTTCTTTCTGTTTATGTCAAAGCTGCAACATTCTATTGTCTCTTAATCTTTTACATATAGTGAAAAAAAGGGTTTATAGGCTATTATTTTGCTCATAATGGCAAACACACAGAAGCGTAAAAACACCAGAATCAAGAGTGTCTGTATCCCTTTTCGTCAATGCTGTATTACATTTTTTAGGTCTATGACATGAGGATATACTTTTTCTATCCTCCAAATCCCTGCCTCATTCAGTCTAGAAGTAGACAGTTCTCATTAATGAGCAGTTCTCCCTCTTTTAGCCTTCATCTTGTTTAATAGTCTATACCCAGACTTATTCACTGAAGATTATTCAAATCCTGCCCTGAAGACAGAATTATTTATTTCTTCATAACTTTTTTTACAGTGATCAACCCTGCAGTACTGACTGCTTCGCAAACATTTACAAAATATGATGATCAAAGTTATGGAATGTCTTCTATACTAGGAATGATAGATAAGCTAGGATCCATGAGCTGTAAAGAGAAAAAAGGACAATAAGCTAAAAATTTGCAAATCATGAGTGGCTTGGCAAAAATCTATAGGGAAAGATAATTTACTGTCTCTTCATGTACAAGTACTAAAGGACAGCAAGTGGAATTGATATAAATCAAAAATCACTCACCTTTTTTTTTTTTTTTTTTTGACTATAAGACAAGAATTTGTACCTGGAGGATGTTGCAAACATATTTATTCAATATATATACATGGGAATTCCTGAATATAATATAGTAGGACTCTGGGAAAAAATTAAAGTGGATCATGTGTATTTTCCACATTCTTACTTTTGCACAGAATCATAGAATTGTTCGGGTTGGAAAGGACCTTAAAGATCATCTAGTTCCATCCCAATTGCCAAGGGCAGGGGCACCTTTCACTAGACCAGGTTGCTCAGAGTTCCATCCAGCCTGGCCTTAAATATCTCCTTTTAATTAAACACACGCTTACTGATTCTGACTGAATTACTATTTGGGGCTAGGTGTACCTTCAATGTAACACATTCTGGCCATTCTTATTAATTAACAGTCAGTTGAGTGGTTGAGTGGGTATTACTCTTTTTCTTACTCTTTTTTTTTTTTTTTTTAAGTAGTAAGGACATGAGATAGAAAAGAATATAAACTTTTTGTCAAGGAATGAATATAAAAATTTTATCCCGATTAGTTCAGGGAGTTGAACCAGATGATCACTTGGGGACCTTTCCAAACTTAAGTTTTATGCCTAAGATATTTAAGTCAGAGAGGTTCATTTATTTTCAAAAATATCATATGATCCACTGACACTGGAGGAAAATGCTCCAACCACACCAACTAGGTCTTAACAGAATATTGAATATTATAAAAAGAGGAGATACTTAAAACATTATCTTAATCAGAAAAGGAATCTGGGTATTTTGGTACCTTCTCTAGACCAATATAACACCTATTTCTCTTCTCCACTTTGGAAAAGGGTGAGCTATGTGTTTTATATAATCTGCCATCCAAACTGGAGTTTATTCAAACAGTTTCAACCACGAGGACATTACTCCATACTGGAACTAGATTTTTAGTAATTTTAAATCCACCCATCTCAACCCACCTCTTGTATGCAAGACACCTTCTGAAAGCATGAGGAAGATACTGCAAAGCCTTTTCTACAAAAAAAGTTCTATTTAGAAATCAAGTATTTGTATAAATGGATTTTCAAGTTCTTTTCTTTATAAATCGCTGAGCCTAAGCAAGACTTCTTGCATTTCAGTGAATCCATCCTTCAGTTCTTAGTACAAAGTGCTATGTTTCTCACAGAATTTATAAGAATTTATAATTTAATATGTTAATTATGAATATCATCTCTCCTTTACCTTCTGGACATTGATTCAGTTCCTTATTTCTCTTAAAATGTTACACATTTCCTTACTCTCTGAAGCATTCATCCATATACTGTTAGATTGTGTGGCAAATACTAGACCAATAGTTTTTTAATTAAGTCTTTTGATATAAGATTTCCTTTTAAGCCACCTGTAAAATGTGTAAGAAATATTGTTGTTTCTTGGGGCTTCAACAGTCTCAGAATAACTTGGGTTTCCCATGGTAAAAATCAAAGCTCCTGCATTGAACAATGGAGATCAGAGGCCAACAGAAGTAAACCCAGTATTATTATGATAGTACTTTACAAAGAGAAGAAATGGGTTAATGTGAGAAAATCTGTGTGTGGCCATTGGAGTTTTCAATGTTAATTCCATTAACATCTATAAGACAGAAAGACACATCACTCTACCAGTAGTTAGTATAGTAGTTGGTTCAGTATTTTTAACATTGTTTCATTGTTAAAATTCTGAGCATTTTCATTTTATGGGCATGTATTACTTAACCGAGCAGCTCAGCAGCGTTATGGTGTAAAAATAAAAGTAATTTGAAAGAAAATATAGATATCTAGGGCACAGATAAATACAATTTACTACAGACAATGCTACTGACTGATTTGAGGTGCTAAGCTATTCTGGAAGCGCTAATAACATACTTACAGAAGAACTGTGCATTCCCTGTCAACTTCTGAGAGTTCTGACTTCTTTTTAAAATTCATCATTATTTTAAATATTTTGGACTTTTACAGGGCTATTTCACTGACAGTAATTTTGTACTTGCTCTCTTCAAGTGTTTCATAAATTGTTTAGATTTAACTATAATGCTTTCCTTTTGTTATGAAACCTTTAATTATTACGTATTTTTCATTTGACAAATTCACAGACTGCTGCCAGGTAGACTTCAAGCCTCTCTTGATCCCCTCCAAGACTTAGAATGCTGTCATTTTCTCATCTAATTTACATCCCCTCACAGTTTCCTCAAGAATAGTTGTTGAGTATCATGAGTTGGCTAAAAACATGTTCCTAAAAATCCATGCTTATCAATAAAGTTAAGAGAAAAATTTGGGCAAAAACTACAAGATGCAATGGTAAAAATGATGTCTTGTGATCAGTCTTATCAGAACTAGAAAATAAATTCAACTGGTTGCATCTTGTAACAGTGTGATGAACTTGTTTTATTTCTCTCCTCACCTCTTAACAAAATATGACTAATAATCAGCCCACAAATGCAAGCTGCACTTGCTGCTCTTCAGTCTAAAATCTGTTATCACTTCTTTCAGGTTTTCTCATGAGGACAAAAAAACCCACCAACAAATGTGAAAGCTCTTCCTCATCCAAATTAAAATAGTGTTTTGGTTTCTCTTATTAAGTTTTCATTAATTAAACATCAATTAACAGGAAAGATATAGACTCACATTTCTATGCATATGCTACCTTCTTCTATTTTTCTGTTTGGTTTCTTCTCTTTTGGGGTGAACTACTCCATTTTAATGTAATGAAGTAAACTACTGTTCTGTATTCATACTAAAATCTCCTTAAAAATTAACTTTTTTTGAGAAACAGTATTGTTCCAGACTGAAAAGGCAAATTAAGTATTAACATTATCTTTCCTAACAAAATGGTGCACAATTTGAAAATGAAATTGGTATATTGACTATGATAAGGAGTTTAGGAAATACTAAAACTGGGTGAGGGGAGGAGAAGGGGAAGAAATCCAGGGAAAAGGATTTAAAGTTTTTTGGTGTACCTGTTTTGTTTCTGAACGCCGGTAAGAGCTGGGAGCCAAGCAGGTATCTGCTTCCATAACAGACATCCTAAACACTTCTGTTAGTCTCATGATTCACTGTTACTTCAAGGCTCCTTGAATATTCATATATAAACCATCCACACGCTATTTTACACTCACAAGTGACACTGCTAATGGCATAGCTTTAGAAGAAAAAAGCACTGGGGGGAAAAATTACCATATTTTACAATAGTTAGCATGTCACTCAGGAACTTAATTTTACTGGCAGTATCTGATCCAGCTATAGACAGCTAAATCAGCACTGATCCTAGAGAGAGAAGAGACAGCACTGCTGAGGTAGTGTAAAAGTCAACTCTCTGCTTTGTTAGCTATGTTTAAGAGAATAACCATGTAAATCAAAAATATTTTGGAAATAAATGCTGAGTTCCAGAGCAGAGTTCTGGCAGGAAGAGGCCAATGGGAAATTATCTAAAGGGAAAGATAATATACCAAGGCTGGTGCAGGAAGAGGACTACATATGCAGAATATATGTTGTGCTCATGCATTTTTTTTCAGAGATATGAGAGTAGTATCTATCCAATACGTATTTCTGTTCACATGAGGTGTTGATTTTTCTATGTACTTTGGCATATTTTGCCAGCTAACAATTTTATGGCCCTAAAGGAATAATTATACATTTAAAATGGAAAAAATAACATACAGATATATCCTGCTACTATTTGGTTTGTTGCTTTTTTTTTTTTTAATTGATGTGTATGTTTTGGGTATTTTGTTTTTTATTATTTTATTTTTAAGTCTCTAAAATGGGATTTTTGAAGAAAAAATATGAATACAAAAACTTGCAATCTTACTGACACTTGTTACCTTACTTACAAATATTCTATAATACTTAATTTCTCCTCATCCTTTTATCCCCTACTCATCCAGTTTTGGCCTCCCTCACTTTCCACACAATCTGGTGCAGAAACCTTCTCTTCTGCTGTTTTTGGCATCTGAAACAACATACCTCTACTTTTCCTTTTAATTTAATTTGAAATCTCAGCTGAAATCTTATTTTTCTTCCCATGTTTACGCCTCCAAGTTTCACTCCCCTGCTGGTGTAGTTTGATTTTTAGTTTTACAACATGCAAAGCACAATTGCTTATTTTAAACTGAAGAAGCTAGAAAGAAAAATTTAATATTTTTCTTTTTAGAAGAGGTTTTAACAGGGCAACTGACTTATACTGTTGGTTTCTTTCATGTATATGCCACTAAAAACTCAACTATGTTTCTTTCAGACATGCAGTGATTATGCTTGAATGAGAGTATTAGAAACTTAACTTACTCTTATGACAAAAAAAATAATTAAAAGTTTACTTTTCAGTCATAGTTTTCCTAATTTGTGTTGATTTAAATCTCATCTATGAATATGAACATTCACAGTTGCTAACATGAGGAGAAGTTCTTCATCTGAATTCCTTGCTTTTAACTGCAGGATAAAGTATTCTCATCCTCATTTTTCTCATGTCCTTGACATCTGTGACAGCACTGCAGAGAATGGGAGATAACTGCTGTATGGTATTTAGACCACCAATCTGCTGTAATAAAGTGATTTTGCTGCTACAGCTTTTGGATTTCTCTGTGACTGCCTTTTTTCAGAAAAACAGCTTCTTTTGTTGACTTTTTTTGTGTTTCAGAAAACTCTTTGTCAGACTCACTTTATTAGAGACAACAAACATCTCTACATTCTTTGGTTATACTATATACTGTCGGTTCATATAATTAACTGGGTTTACTGGTTTTCTGCATTTTTTAGAAATAATCTTTTGCTAAAGAAGAAAACATCCACTGTGTTCATGAAATTCACAGACATTTATACATGGGTTCCAAAGCTCCATCTAAGTGATTCAGGGCTAAATATAGTATTTTTTTTAATGCCAGATTTTAATTGAGTAACAATGTGTGAAACTCATGTGGCACAGTGGGAAGGATACAAAAAAGAATCTGAAAGAGCATAGTGACTTCAGAATATCCATGCATGTGAAATCAGGAAGATGTTAGAAAAATCTAAGTCTTGTCAGTCACATAACATGAAGTAATGGGATTATGCAAAAAATGTGGTTAATAATGCTTCACTATAGATGCACCACAACATGGTGTGAAACGTGCTCCAAACTATGATATATTATTTAGGAAAATTATCATCTTATTTAAGAAATGATTAAACAGTTGCATAGTAATCCACTTACAGAACAAAATCTAAATATACAGAGTATGTGCTTTATATTTCCATGGTGTCATCTACATTATTTTTCAAAGTTTGCTTCATTTGTTTAACTGAAAATAATAATTTCATATTTTCCATGATTAGTAACTAAAATTGTTGCTAAGACTCTGAAAAGCTATGACAATAATGCCCAAGTAGGACCTATTTGTACATACAAGTGTTTGCACATGTGACAATAGTTACAAGGATGTTTTTAGGGCTTCCCAGGTATCCTGGTGTTAAGAAGTAAGCAGATGTACATCTTTCCTTTCTCTCTCCCTAGAGAAAATAAGTACAAGTTGCATGATTTTTCTGAGACTTCATCATTGTATGGTCTATCAAACAATGTTCTATTTCCTTCATCTTGGACTTCTTTTGTGACCACCAGGTTATATCGTTCTATGCTGTCAGTTGGATTAAACTCCCTGTTTCCCTTCAGAGAGTCCCAGTCTGAAAATTGTCCACAAATGTTAATTTGCTCCCAGGCTTGGGTCCAGGTAAGCTGAAGTGGAGATGTGTATATTTTTTTTGCCAGCATTATTAGCCTGAAGACTTTCTGGATATAAGCTTAATCTATTTCTTTATTTACTTAAATTTTCAGCTTGAAATCTATGAATAATACTCCAACTTGAGTTTCCCAAATCCTACAGTTCTGAATACTGTATGTAAAATAACAAATGACTTCCTGTGCAGACTATCATATCAAGCCACCCTTTTCTTGCAGGAGGCCACTACCGTCTTTGAAGAGATATCACTTCAGCATGCTGCCTTGCAGGTCTATTTATAAATAAAGATTATTCATGGAAGAATCACCAGCTGGTCAAGGAAGGTGATTGTCCCATCCTGCTCCGCACTGGTGCAGCCTCACCTTGAATACTGTGTGCAGTTTGGGGCACTGCAGTATAAAAAAGACATAAAACTATTAGAGACCATCTAAGAGAGGGCTATGAAGATGGTGAAGAGTCTAGAAGGGAAGCCATATGAGGAGTGGATTGTTGGGGCTCCCCCCCGGCTGATGGGCCTTGGGAATGAAAGCATGGTTACACGAGGTTTCCAGACTCCCTGCTCTCTGGTCACATGTACACAAATCCTGTCCCCATTGGCCTGCTCATGTTACCCTGCCCTGCGCACTC
>VYZQ01030426.1:168399-181684 GCA_013400655.1 Mystacornis crossleyi
CACAGAAAATGAGAGAAAACCTGAGGAAACAACAGCAGTCAAAGTGGAAAAGGGCTTGTGCTTTTCATGTACTTGATGGACAAAAATGAAGAGGAAGGAGATGGTATATTTGTGTCACGTAGTATGATTAAAAAGCACATATTCTGTTCTGGATAAATGACTGCCAGATAAAATATCATCTTGTACTAGTTTAAAAGCAAACCAGTGGGAGATCCCAAGTCAGAACTACAATTTAATAAGAAAATTAAGATAAAAGCAGTAATACAGAAACACTGGCTTAAACTGACAGAATCAGGACACAGCCTGACACCCTGTTAGTCAGAGTGGTGATAGCAGTCCAACTAAGTGGTGGCTGCAGTCCTGTTGAAGGGATAGATGTGGTTCTGTTGAAATGGTGATTCTGTAGAAGGATCTGGTCTTCCTCTGGAGATCCAGTGGTGGTTATGTAGCTCTTGCCCTCTGGGAATCCAGTAGGCAATGTTGCCTGTGGATTTCCAAACCTCAGGTGATATCCAGGTAGGAATGTTTGGTTCCCACCCCTGAGTGGAGCCTCTCACAATGGTATGATATAATTTATGAGTCATGCAGTAAGGCTTTGATGGCCCATTAGCAGAAGATATCCCTTGGAGTGAGTTATCAAGGATGAGTCATGAAGGAGAAAAGGAACACTACCCCACCTGTTTTAACAGTTTATGAAGTTGGTGTTAGAATACATACTTACGGTTACATCTTGCATTGTAACCTAAGACACATTTCCACCTAATAAAGTGAGTTTACTTAACTTACCAGCTATCACTACTCTCATCTTTCATTTTGTGGTATTCACAACAATAACTATGCTGTCAATGCACAAGGAAAAAGTAAAATCCAACCATATTAGATTTGCACCCCCTAACTCTGCAGTTCTGACAGAAATAAAAGAGTTGAGGTTATTTTGTAGTCATTAAAGTGAGCAGATTTTCTTCATGGCACATTTAATAGAGAGTTCTGTTGAGTAAGCTGCCATTAACACACATTTACCCTGAAAGAAATGAACCATTAATTTTTCACTTCCCTTAATAGGAAATTTCTATGGGGACCCCTGAACAACAATCCTGCACTACTTCTTACAATCTGTATAAAAATGACAATGTCCGAAAGTGGAAAATAATATATTACATAAACATTTTGCTGCCAAAACATACGTGGTTAAAAGCCTTATACCAAAGTATTTCCTAATAGGGCAATCAGCCCATACACCTGTGATCTTCATGCCTGAAAACTCTTCATCCAAGCACCAGTATAATCAAGAAACATAAAATCATAGAATCATTTATCTTGGAAAAGACTTTTAAAATTATTGAGTTCAACTGTAAACCTAACATGGACAAGTCCACCACTAAACCATGTCTCTAAGTGTCATATCTCTAAGACTTTTCACTTATCTCCATAGTGAAGATAAGTGACTCGACCACTTTCCTTGCAGCCTGTTCCAATGCTTGATAACACTTTCAGTAAATATTTTTTTCCTAATATCCAATAAACTTGAGGACATTTCTTCTCATCCTAGATGCTTCATGCCTATCCAAAATTTGCATTCATAAACCAGAGAGTGTTATAAGGTACATATCCCCTTAAATTATCAAAATGACAATGATCTTGTTCTCTTTAGCTGTCAATGAAAAAGAACCCAGAGAAAATTTTTAAAAAAGAAGAAAAATAAAGTATATGTAATGCAATGCAGTTCCACTCCAAAATAACCATCAAAGTGGCACCCAAGAGAATAAGCTGACTGACTGGAGAGAGACTATTTACAAGAACATTGTCTCAGTTTAGAGACAAATTTAGGAGAAAAAACTCTGGAATGAGTCATCTCCTCTAAAAGCGTTCCAAGAATTCCTTTTCACTGATAGGAAATAAATACTAGTGGATGAAAGTGAAAAAAACTCCCAACAGTTTATAGACAAAGAGAATGCCCACAAAGCATGGGAAAAAGGTAAATAAATGCTAGATAATAAACTGTAAGACCTTACTCCTTCCCTCCCTCCCCCCCACTGGAACAAAACCCCAAAATGACAGGGGGAAAAATAATTGGCTCACACCACCTAGAAGATGGTGCAGGCTTCTCTGTCAGCAAAAAAAAGAATACAGGAAATTCACGCAGCAGCTTGGACAAACAGATGAAAACCTGGCGACTCTCCGGTGTCAATTCACTCTTCACAGCAGATGAAGCATGTGGGTGTGCCCTCTCTCCCCAGCTCGGCCTTCCCAAGGCGTGGGGCTCAGATGGAGCAGCCCTTCTCTCCCGTTGATGCTGATCAATTCTTCTCCCACAGGTCCCATTTTTCCTGATCTCAGACTAAACAAGCTGTCCAGTTAACCTCAAAAAGTTGCAGCAGGATTACTGCTTCAGCTTCTCCAAGGCCAGGGAAGGGAAAAACTTCTTGCCTGGGCTAACAAAAGCCAAGCTAGCCAAACAAAAAAACCCCAGACCATAGAGGACCCCCGGATGCCTGGGGAGTGAGGCTTTGAAAAGGCACGCCAACAAACCGAAGGCTCCCCAGACCCACCTTAAAGATACTGCAACCATTTTTGGGCATAAAGCAGTGATTCAGGGAATAGACTGTCATCATAAATCACCCCAAGAGAAATATGCAGTTACAAGACAAGAGGGAATGGCTTTAAACTGACAGAGATTAGGTTTAGATTATATATTAAGAGGAAAATCTTCACTTCTGTGGGAGGTGTGGCACTCAAACACGTTGCCCAGAGATGCTGTGGATGCCCTGTCCCTGGCAGTGTCCAAGGCCAGGTTGCATGGGACTCCGAGCAAACTGGTCTAGTGGAAGGTATCCCTGCCCATGGCAGGGGAGTTGGAAGGATCTGTACAGTTCCTTCCAGCATAGGCCCTTCTATGATTCAATGATTACAAGAAGACCTTTTATCTTCCAGTTGTGGGACTAACGTTGTTAGCAGACACCTCTCCAAAGGTACTTTGTCCAAGGGCAGCTGTCTCATAGTATAGAACTTCTGTTCACTTTGATGTGGTCGTTAATACAGAGATTCAAGTCATTTAACACTAAGTAAAAGAGAGCAGGTCATAAAATCTGCAGCAACAAAATCATAACAATTGACTGAGAATAGATTTTTAACACATTATGGTGAAATAAAGACTAAGGAAAAAAAACTTATAGGCAGAACCAGAACAAAAAGAAATAAAGTGATCTGATATTTGCAGTAGTTCTATTTCAAGCATGATGTTCTCACTAGGACAGAGATGTTGTTCAACAGTGTTGGAAATGAGGAAGCACATAAATGTTGGATGCACTAAAATCGAAACTACATTAGAAGTTGCATTTCATCTTCACTGCATGGGCAGTGATGTAGAAGACATGATTCACTGACTAAAAATAAGTGGCAGAGATGAAGATGTCCTTGAAAATGCCCTTCGTATTCTAGCTGACCTTTTCTCTCGAGGAAATAATATGGTTTATGAAACATTTGTCTTCAGGCAGGGCAGACAAAAGGAAATGAAAAGCTGACCATCTTTCCTGCCAGATCGTACCAACTGGCATGCATAAGGAGTGTATTGAGCTGAATCCTTCAATCAAAATGTAAATCATGTGTCATTACTTACTATCCAGGCTCTGAGCAAGCTTTCTGCAAGCCAAAACTCATGGCTGACAGATTTGTGAACAGTAAATGAGTAGTGATACCGGCAGAGATACAGACTTACACAGGAAAACTGATGTGCAATTTATTAGCATACCAAAAGGAAATGAGACCATATTCCAAGAAAGCCAAGGCTCATAAAATTGCATGGATATAGAGATATTTAAAGAAGCTGAAGCAGATAACCTACACTGGAATAGGCATTCCTCTTATAAAGCTTTGATAGTAAACACAGAAAAAAACCCAAACAAACCATCTAACAAACCTTTACCAGAGTTTGTCCTCTCTGTAATCAAAAATCAAAATCACATAGGAATATAGAAGAAATGCCATTGTAAATTTGAAAAAATTCAAGTCATTTAATCGAGTATAGTAGCAAATTATACAGATTCAAAGGAAGCAAAATACATTGTGAAAATCTCTGTGAAATAGAAAAGATATAAAAGTAGAAAATAAGAGATAAAACCAATGAGAAATACTCAAGAAATATATTATTTGAGCCATGATTTTTCAATAGAAGACTCCACATAAATTAACTGAAAAAAGAAAACGTAGAAGCCAGAACATGGTATATGAAAGCAGATTGAAAATTTCTGGAAACTGGAGGTTGACAACACACAGGATGCACAGGAGAAAATTGAATGATTTTCATAAAATACAGGGAACGTAAAGGTCTGGAAGAGCAGAGTGTAAGAAAGGATGCATTGTCAAAAATAGCTCAGAAAACTAAACACATAACATACTGCTGATAAAAATCTGAATATATTTTAATAGTAAAGACAAGAAAATACATACAGCCTAACCTGTTATTCTGAATATTTCAAGAATTTCAGAAAAAAAGACAAGGTGATTTGTAAGGAAGAGAGAAATTAGCAAAGAAGTTGACAGAATTCAGGAAAGTTCAAAGAGACAAATTAGTTTGCTAGAATTATTAAAATTATTTCAGTGAACAGAGTAAGCTGGGCAGCTGGGAGATGACGTGGTTCCTTTCCCTGAAAAGTACCTCAGTGCAGAGTAGCAAAAATGTCTACATAATTAGAACAGTGAGACTAATACAATTAAAAAAAAAATAAAATTCACAGATTTATGACACAGCTATAATAACATAATAATATGATTTGATAAGTCAAGCATTCACATCATAAATAAAACAGGTTGCATGTGATTTATGTCATCTCATTTTCCATGCCAAAGCCCATCAGACCCTGAGACCCCTCTCGGCCTCCTCGTGTCTCTCCCTGCCTGCCCAGCCCCCAGCGCCACATGTCCGCCCCCAGCACTGTGAGCCCCTCTCCCGGCACTGCTGCAGCTGGCCGGGCTCCCCTGGCCACGGGCAGCGCTGCACCGGGACTGTCCACAGATCCACGTCCCAGCCCAATCCTGGCCTGTCCGCAGCCCAGGGAGCTGCCCAAGGATGGGCCTGAGTGCCTGGCTGGCCCCGGTTGGGGCGGCAGCAAAGGCTGGGCAGTGAGGCCCAGCCCTGCTGCCCTGGAGGGCCCCTTCTGGTCCAAGTTCCTGGCCCCAGGCAGCCGCCAGCTGCCATGGCCAACACAGTCAGTTGTCCAGGACAAATTCAGTGTGGTGCAGTGTCTTATCACATAAGCCCTGGCCAAGTTTTCCTGCGCTATGACCCTACACCTGAATCACTGAGCCAACAAAGCCGACAATGTCGGCTTAAAAAGAGACTGTTTTCTGCTCATGTGGTGCATGCTCCTTGGTTTGCTTACATAAACTATTTCTACTCTGCTGTGAATAGAATTTTTTTTTCCTTTTTTCCTGCAAATCTATCACTTGAACAATGACTTCGTTTTCACTAAGCTCTCCCAAAATAAGATGATGCAATTATTTATATTTCACAGTTTATATATGACATGCAGTAAAATTACAGTGGAAAGCGCGCTCTCATTTTGTGTCTGTGAGTTCCTTTTGTAGACTAGTACGACTAACTATACATATTAAGTCTACTACTGATTCCAATTAGAACCCAGAAAACTAGACAGTTTTGATTGTTATATCTTAGTATCTCAAATTCAATAGTTAAAAAATTCACCACTATTGTATTATAAAACTCAGTAAAAAAGAAAACTGAATGCAAGAAATCATAAGAAATCAGAAGATCAAATCAAAGTCCTCAGACAGATTTCAGCTGCTTTAATTATGAAACAGTTTTTTCTCTATGTATTTGGCTGTCTTATTCCACATGACTTTGCACATATCCAAAAAATGTGCTAATCTTCCAAAGAACAATATCTATCCATAGGCAATAATGTCTCATATTTCTGTAATTCATAAATTTTTACACAGCTAATTCCTGTATCAAAGAGATCCCTGTGTGTCTTCCTGAAAAAAAAAGGAAACATTTTTAATAAACCTTTTTAATAAACCTGTATATATATATATATTTTAAGTGATGTAACTTTGTTGGTGAAGTAAATTTTTGTGAAAACGCTGAGGTATTATTCCCAAATGTGAAAAAGATAGCTTGAAAAAATATGTAGGTCTGACTTTTTAAATGTCTGATAGCTTTTACAAAGAAATAAGATAGCTTGCATCTCTTACACAAGAAAATTACATATTTTCATATATATATACAGCCAAGAATTTGCTGTTAATCTAGTAAAAATTTAGCAATCTCATCAAAATACAACAATTACATATTTATGTATGTATAAAAATAACAATTACATAGTTACAACAATTCTCATGGCCCAGATCAATACACAAAGGTTTCATCAATAATATACTTCAATTTTATGCTTAAAATATTTATACAAATAATTCCCATTTTTCTGCCCTTCTTTGGGTTTTGGTTCATATTTTCATTGTCCTGTGGTCAGCAGCATCAGTTTTCTTTAAGGAGAGAAATGATGGCGTGCCTAGCTACTCAGCTGTATAACATATTCTGTGCAGGGAGGAATTTAAAGCTCTTGGTGCTGCTTTTTTCCTCCTGAGCCTTGGGATCTTTTTAGTTTTATATTTCTTTATCACAGTTTACTTCCTCCTTACTGATTCCCATCTGAAGTTTGAAAGTTGTATTCTGTCCTTTCCCAACCTCAGCTGGTGTACAGGGCTGCTGTTTATTTCACAGTTATTACCTAGGTTGGTCAGATCTTCAACATGGAATCTACTCACAGAGCTTCAGCTAGTCAGTTGAATCAGTTATTATTAATTGACTACCAGCCAGTTTTTAAAAACACATAAAACAAATAAAACCATGCCAAGGTTCCACAAAAGTCCTTAAAATGTAACAGATCAATAAGAAGCCTAAAGGTTTCTTTTCAGTAACAGCAAAAGTCGTATTTAGCAGTCTATATAGCCCCACAAAGGTACCAAAAGTATGAATGAAACTTAAAAAAAATGAAGCCTATAAGACTATAATTTATAATTTTTAAATTGATTTTCATGTTAAATTGTTTTGTACGGCTGGTCTCTTGAGTTTTGTTTTCCATTTTAACATCCAGTTGTCGTGTACCTCTTAGAACAATGTGTAGGAAAACATGGTTTTTTCTACTACTGCAATGATTCCCTTAAATCAGTAAGGAGAATGTCAGTACACAGGACATTTAGAAGAAGTATATTAATAAAACTGAAAAAAACGTGACATGGAACAAGTAGTCATGTGAGTTCTAGCATCTTTGTTAAAATACTGCATTTTTAACAATGTAAACTGTGTTTTTTGATTATAACTAATAATATACACTGATTTTTAAAAGCTTTGTGACAAGGTTTTCTATTTCCTGGGAACAATGCAAAGTTTCTCAGCTTTAACTAAAAGCTCAAATATATCCCTAACCAGGAGGTTCTCCTCACTTTTTGCAATTTCCCTGAAGAGGGACTCCAAACATCTGATTCAGGTCAACAAAGGTGACACTGTTACCCAGCCTACGAAAGCGTCAGGTATCTTTTGGTCACTCATAGTCTACAGAAGTACTTCCGTGCAAAGACAAACAGTTTTGTGGTCTTGAGAGAGGAAGTGATTGCAGCTGCGTATTCCATTAAACCAGCTTGCTTTGAAGTGGAGAGTAAGGAGCTCTTAGTCATAGCTGCTTGAGACAAAGTATTTTCATTCACATTAAAAAAGACGACCAGTAGCATTTTCCTGCCTAACAGCAACCAAAACTAGTTGTGTTGAAATACCTGAACAAAATCCTCATCGAAAACAGACAGCATCTTCCTCTCAAAATAGACAAACTAAAATCAAAGCCTTAAAAAAAGCCAGAATTAATGGAATATGAGTATAGTGAAATGCCAAAACTGGGAACATGGTGTTTTTTTCTCTTATCTTCCTAAAATACTCTATGATTCAACACTGACAATTTTGGGGGTTGATGTAGGGCTGACTTTATTTAACAATTAAGTTAGTACATTTTCAAAAGACTTGTTCTATTTGCATAAATAATCAAAATGTATTTTGCTTTAAAAGGCCATTTGGCTAGACTTAAATCATAGAAATTGGGCACTTTATTCATTGAAGTAGTTTGGAAAGCCTCATTTGTGGTTTGTCTGTAGTTTCAGAGAGCATCTGCAGAAAATGTCTTCTGTGGTGTTATGCTTTCATCAGAATTAAGTCTCAGTATAGCATCCTTAGAAACTACATATGTTAAGTTATATGAACTCAATGGGTGTGATTTTTGGTTTGAAATAAATGTTCAAGCATGTAACAAGGGTAAATAGCTCTGATGTGATGAATAGGAGCAAAACTACCTACCATTTCTTAGGGCAGGAAATTGTAACATATAATCCCCTCAGGTTTCTTCCAGCCTGAATTATCCCATGATCCTATGACATGCCATGACAAGAAGACCTTGGGGCAGAGATTTATGGTGACAGTGGAAAGCTGAAGATGTTGGAGATAAAGGCAAAATGTGACTCAATCATAAAAACCTCTCATTTGAGCTCTGAATCTCAACTTACTAGCAAGGTGAGAAGTAGGGTAAACATGCAAAAAATCTTATGTTCTAGTTTATGCTTGTTTGTAATTTCAGGATGCAGCAAACCTTAATAATAGCGCTCAAAACTGACAAGTGTCTCTATGTCTGCTTAATATCCTCTTTAGAGTGAGCGGCAATTTTTGTTCTTTCCTGTTAAAAGAAGCAGATTGTGAACACTGAAATTTAGTCTCTAGGCAACCATCCAGCTCTTCGGTGGCTGGCTAGACACCACTTGAATCATCTCTCTGTGTGTAGCAGTTAACAAAAAACTGTCTGATATAAGTCATGGATTGAAATTACAGTAATGAAAGAGGCATAGATTTTCTGGTTGAAACTAAATGGTTCCATCCTGACCTGTGTTAACATTATCCAGGGCAACTTGTGCTGATGAAAAAACATGGTGGAAGCAGTCTTACATGGTATCATGTTTACAAATTCATATGCAAAATTTATTAAGTTCTGAAAATGGAAACTCTTTAGAATTACACATGCACATGTGTATGTATATCATCTGCAGAGGATATAAATATACACATATGTGTATACATATATGCATAGCTACAGATATAGTTCTATAGCTAAATATATCAAAAGAGTAGAATATAACTTATGGCAGTAAGATTCCAATGTATAACTCTGGCATTTATTTTTCACATGTGACATCATAAAGACTGTGAAATTAGTCCAGCAGACAATCAATTCATATTGCCATTTAAAAACTATCTATTATAAGCATTTCAAAGCATGATATATTTAATACCCCTAATTCCTACTTATTTATCTGGTGTTTTCTGTTTTCATGTACAAATTAATACTGAATCTCAAGTAGAGAAATACTAATGGAATAGGCCTAGGTTCAAGTCAAAATCTGTTAATATAAGCATATCTAAGTTTAATTTTGTATATGTCCAAGCTTTATTTTTCAGAGAGAGTCTTTTAGCCACCTTTTTTCTATTCTGATTTATTTACTTTCATTAATTTTATTTTTGTGTCCACAATATAATCGAAGCCTTTTTTAAACCTGAAATTAGGACAAAAATAGTTAAAAATGATCATATTCCCAATATGGTACTTATGTACTGTTGAAATAATGATGTCACACAAAAGAATTTTATTTGCTTTCTTAAGAACTGTTTGATTTTCTCATTCACTTTGCCAATTTGTTTCACAGGAAGTAATCTAAAGAAAAAATGTAGTTTCTCTTAGCATTTTTGGTTTACATTTAGTACCTTAAGACTAAGATATCTAAGAATGCTTTTAGACTGTTTTCAATAATAAATAATAAATTTATTATAGAAAAAAAAATCTCTGCAGAACTAGTTGTAACAGCAATAACAATAAAAAAAATTGAGTAAAACACATCTGGGAGAAGTGATTTACTTAGTCATCCTCTGTTTTTCCTAAAATAGATATAGGGACTTTGCTTTCACATCATAGTTGAGGAAAAAAAAAAAACATGTTAAAGTTATTGAACTACAGTTTAGTCTGTTTCCCACGCAGATGCCATTAAAATGTACAGGAAAGGTCACTAAGACCTTAAAAATGGCTGAGGATTCAAGACAAATTCCAAGAGAAAGTAACAAGATCACAGTAGTTCTGCTGTTCAGCATAGCAAGAAACAGAAATGATCTTACTCAAGTATTAAGGACTCACAGAGGAACCACCTCTGTGTCATGGAGAAAAGGTGTAAAGCTGAGTCTTTGGAGTCCTGGTTCACTTTCTGCTGGTACCTGTTATGAAGGAAAAATTCTCCATGAAGATCATAGTATGTTGATCCTGTGAAGACTTCTGCTGGCCAAAAAATTGCTCCAAGCCCTATACCTACTTTAACTTCTGATCTCTTGGACTTGGTGTCATGTGAAAGTAGTCTCCTTCCAAAACTATGACTACACATGTTCCGCTACATTGGAGTAACTTAGTGTTAGACTGTAGTTTGTGCTGTCAAAACTTGTGTGTGTGAGCAGATGCCAGATTTCCACAGAGTTGATGCACAAAGGGAAAGTGCTAGAGCTCCAACTGTCAACACCTCTATTTGTGAGCAGATGCCAGGTCTCGGCAGAGTTACAACACAATGGAAAAAAGCTTCAGCTGTCAACACCCTATATGGGAGCAGATGCTGGGTTTTGGCAGAGTTAAGTGTAAGAGAGAAATACAGTATAAGCACCAAGCTTACAAGGGAAGTCTGGGCTTTTCCAGAATTTCTATCGAAGAATTAAATAGCCTAGGATCTCTCCACTGACCACTGCCTCAGCTCATATATTGAGAAAAGGTGCCAGAAGTGTTTATATATTTGTCACCCACCTCTAAAAATTAAAATTAATGTAAATTGGGAGAACAACAAAATCAAATCAAAACAAATATATCCAAATAGTTGTCTGTTTTCCTACTGTTGAATTTAGTTTGTGATAGCAAGGTGTTGTTAAACAATCAACATGTATCATTGTAGCCTGTAATGGTGAGAGAGAATATGCTTCATTAGGAAAGCTAAAAGACAGAAAACTCTACAGTCATGTAGAGGGTTTTGCAAATGAGTGATTAGATGACTCAGAGAAATATCAACAAAAGTATCAGCAAAACTACTTATATTGAAATATGATGTTATAAAAGTGTGACTTAACAGAGTTTGATTACAATGTTCACTGTATTACTTACTTCACAAATAATGTAAAAATGATTCAAAACTACCAAGTGAGAATCAGTCATCAGGACAAAATCAAAGTTATCAATACAGAATCTTAGCACACTATAATATAAGGTTCTATGTGATGTCAGTCACTGACCAAAGATCCATATAAGAGGTGGTTGCCTCAATGAGCAACCTTGAGAGATGTCCCAGCTCAGGAGTCAGCAGCCAGCTCAGAGACACCTCCCAGCTCAGATGCAGCCAGGTCCTGAGTAGGCAGAGCTCAAAGAAAGCTTGCTTAGGCTGTCATATTTATGGAATAAAGTGGTTAGTTTGTAGTTAAATTACATGCAATGAGAAAGGTATGCATGAGACTCCTTAATTTTGTTCCTTGATAAATGAGCCTTGGAAAACCATTCACATGTCAGTCACAAGACTGGTGCTCCAAACTCACTGTGTCACTGTTTCTTCATGGGTTGTCAGTGAACAGATTGGAACTAGGTATGTGCTTTGCCCAACAAGGGCTTAGGCTCAACCTCTTTCGGAGATGGTACAGAACTACCTCTAGGGTGATTAATGACTTGAGTACATCTGTCACAGAGGGACAAAGTTTTCAATAGTTGCTTCTCTAAGTACCTTTATATCCTTGTGTGTAGCTACAACCACATATTTTGGAAATATTAATGCTGCAAAGATCTTTGTGTACTTTGATTTAGAATGGAATATAAAGAAACATAAGAATAGTATTCTGAGGTTCGTTCCAAGTGATAAACTGAGGAGAATTTTAATGTGCTGTTTGAGACCTCGGTTACTTAGGTCTACTGTAAATCTATAGAATCAGAGAATCAGTAGAATAGTTTGGATTGGAAGGGACCTTGAAAGGTCACTGAGTCCAACTCCCTGCCAGGGACATCTTCAACTATATCAGGTTGCTTAAAGCTCCATCCAATCTAACCTTGAACATTTGCAGGCATAGAGCATCTACCACGTCTCTGGGCAACCTGTTCTGGTGTTTCACTACCGTTATTATGAAAAACTTCTTCCTTATACATAATCTTAATCAAACCTCCTACGGTTTAAAATCATTACGTTTTGTCTTATCACACTGGGTACTGCTAGAAAATCTGTCCCCATTTTTCCTATAGGCCCCTTTAAGTACTGAAAGGCTGCAATAGTATCTTCCTAGAGCCTTCTTTCTCAATGCTGAANCAACATAGACTAACTCTTCAGTCACTCGTAACTTTCTGCAAATGTCATCTGTCAGTCTGAAGTTGTCTAAATTTATCTCCATTCATATGTAAACAAGGAGTTATATTTTTCAATTTAAGGAAGAATAATGAAAACAGAAATGTTATAGAATTTTGTCTTTCTTTTCAGGTAGCAGCTAATTAACATAACCAAGCCATTTAGGATGGGAATACCAAAGGTAGAAGATTGGAAAAAAGTATTGCAAAAAAGATAGAAAACTATGTTAGAGATATAATAATAGAAAAAATCGATTAAGATATATATATATATACTGGTTTACTTCCTATATTCAACCTAGAACTCTCAAAGGTCAGCAAGAGAAATTTTCTTCTGATGTATAATCTGAGCTTTATCAAAGTTATAGACTTATTAAAAATAAATTAGGCATTTCGAAAACTTGGTTTTATACAAGAAAGGTTTTTTCCATAAAATTTCTTATTAATAGAACACCTTGGACCTTAATGTGCAGAAAGTTTTAGAATATTTAGAATCATTTGCCGTTTAGTGAGACATGAGAAATGACTGAGTAATATTTGGGTAACTCACAAATGAAAATAAGAAGAAATTACTAAATACTTTAATTAAATATGGAGTATATTACTGCCAAAGGCTGAGTGTTCTAACTTCTGAAAAAAAGAAAAAAACAGGTCCTAGCCTGATTAGAGATATTCAACAAATGAATAATCACTTGTTAAAAATTCTGTTGCTTCATTTAGCCATCCTATTACTAAAGCTGGGGAACTTGAGAACTCTCTACCTGCACAGGGCACCAGATGTACTCCAGTTTAATTATACGCTTTTAGCTGTGCTATTGAGAAGCTGTCTCCTGCTT